>MJUU01031657.1:18838-38222 GCA_002080025.1 Modiolus philippinarum | reverse complement strand
GTTAAACTTTTGCATTAGGCCCATTTCAAACATGTTTAATTGGTGAATACTACATAATTCATGGATAATTTTATAACTTGTCCAATATTTAATGTTTAACAGCTTTTAGTATGGTATTTTTTTTACTTTCCATTATTCAACAAAAGTTTATTGAACAATCATCTGTAAAGGTAATTCCTCATGATTCAGTGACCGGGAACTAATTTTTATGCCCGATTGACTTGGGCTATCTATTATGAAAAATTTGTCGGCGGGGCATCCGTGTCTTATAGACACATTCTCTAGTTTTCCCCTAATTTAGCCACATTTGACCATAAGTTTTCGTGACATAGAAACAAAAAGCCTATGTCTCTTTTTTTTGTAAGCATTTCAAGTTAGTTAACAGTCAACTGACACATATGATAAACAGAACCCATTTACTAGATGTATATTTGCTTATATGATAGCTCAACTTGGCATTGACAATTTGTTATTGATCACTTACTACTATTTTATTATTTATCATTCCAGAGTTATTAAATATACAAATATAGTGTTGATGTAGTATCAATTTTCATAAAAAGCATTTACTTATTTACAAATGTATATATTTTTCCTACTCCCGCATTACTTAGTAAAAAGGTTTGGGGTATAAAGGTTTCCTCTTGTCCATACATTTTTCTGTATGTTTTTCCACCTGTCTGTCCGTCACACTAAACATTGTGTCTACTTCGGAGGAAATTTTAATTTTTGATACAAGTTAACAATTAATAAAATACAGATCAAGTTTGATTTTCATCATAATTAGATTTGAATTCCAAAAATATTGCAGTTGAAGTATGCAAAATTTGTAAATTTTATGATTTTGGGATGATAACTTGTATTTGCTATAAAATGAAGTTTTTTAATATTATGTGTATATGTAACCAACTATAATATTCAGGTCAAATTAAATTTTTGCTGTGATTGGTTTCAACGTTCCATAGTTATGGCCATTATTGCCTGAATTACTCAAAATCTTTAAATTTTATGGTTTACAGATGATGAGCTTTCTTTGAAGAAAAAGTTTTAATAGCTTCTGAATGTGTTACTGTACAACATGGAGGATGTTCAATTTTCATCATTATCAGATTTTGCATTCTAATGCAATATGTTTGTAACAGTGAATCTGACTGAATAATATCTGCTGTAAAATCCGCAATCTCAAAGCCGTAACTAAGGATGGTCCGCCATCTTGGAAAATATTCAGTTCTATGATTCATTTAAAAGAAAAATAAGTAAAATATTCATACTACTTACCTTCTAAACTCTATTTTATTGAATTTCATTAGAAACTGAAGCATGGAGTCTGGCAAAAAACGTCTTGTTTTTATGTTTCAAATTTAAAGCCTTCACGTGACGTCACGTTGTTTATATGGCAAAGACATTAATAAGTTTTTGCTGACTTTTTCTGAATTCAATTTCTTGATCAAAATAATGTAAAAAAAAAGTGTTTCCAGGCTATTGCATTAGACTGGAGATAACTGTATTGTATTTTAAGCTTTGCAGACGTAAATCTTTATTTTACAGTCGCAAATATCCGTTTACCTAGCTCTGCTGGCGTGTCGTTAAGTAAACTCAACTTGCGACCATAAAATATACGATTTATGTCACAAAGCTTAAAATACAATACAGTTATCTCCTAATTCTAGAGATACTACCTGTCTATGATTATGCAAAATCTGTAAATTTTATGGTTTTTTGAGGTTTTGAAGTATTGTTTTTTTAACATGTTACTAACTAAATAATACAGATGAGGTTTGAAATTTCATGATGATTGTTTTTTAAGTATCAGGGTACTGGTAATTGCTCTTGAATTACATGAACAAATTTTATGGTTTCCGGTTGATAACTTAAGTTTTGCTTTTAAGTCAAGTTATAATATTTTGTGAAGATGTAACTTATTATGAAATACAGGACAAGTTCCAATCCTCAATCATCAGATTTTACACCTTTATTACCCTTAAATTATACTTTGTCAAGTAGAACAAATTATCCATGTTCCTTCTATTACTAGAATTGCTATTAATTGTAGAGGCATCTGTTATGATCAGCATATCAACATTTTCTTGTTCCTGTTTGTAACTTGAAGTTTATTTCATAAATTATGAATTCTGAGCTGAAAGATTATCATACCAAATATTTGTAATGTTATTAAAAAATATTTTTACATAGTAATTTGTCATGATATTGAATTGAAGAAAAACCTTTAAAAAAAACAGAAAGGATAAAGTATGAGAATGACGGATTATCATAGATATGAAAATATTAACAGTATTACATAAACTATAGTTTTCTCTAATTTTGAATTTCAACAGCTCATGTTCCTTTTAGTAACAATACACAATTAAATATATCGAACGTGCATTGAAAAGGGAGAATTGCATGTCCCTTCCACACCATCAAAAAAGGCACTGTTAAAAAAAAAAATCATACAATCATAATGATTCATTACAAACAGTAGTATATGGATGCTTTAAAGTTTTTGATGTTTAATACTTTAAGACTTGATTGAAGCCTTTACAGACTATTCATTAATTTCTTTATGATGACCAATCAAGTTTTTATACGACCGCAAAAATTTTTGTGGTCGTATAATGGTATGGTGCTGTCGTCGTTGTCGTTGTCGTAGTCGTAGTCTGTAGACACTTTTGTTTTTGGGCAAAAACTTATGTTCTAGTTGATCAATCCTTAAGAAATTTTTACACAATGTTCCTTGGCACAAAAGGAAGGCTTGGCATAGTTTTGGTCATTGGGGCCCCACCCGTTTTTAAAAAGGGGCCAAAAAAGGGTAACATTTGATGTTTTCACATATTTGACTGTAGAATCTTAATTATATATCGGATTTTGATGGGGTTTCTTTCAGTGTTCACCTTAGGAAATTTCCAATCAGTAGCATGTCAACAGATTTCACATCACGTGTACCCTTCATGAGATAAATGGGTCCCAAAAGGGGGAAATCTCAAAAATCTATTTTTTTCATTTTTTGTCCCATTTTGATGCAGTTTTTTTTTCATTAGATTCCTTTTGAAAAATTAATATAGCACTCAACTTTTATATTTTTTGGTAACTTGTTTCCTTTTCCAGCTATGAGGGGCCGAACAGGGCCAAAATTGCAAATTTGCTGATTACCTGAAATTTTTATTTTTCATCGGATTTCGATGGGATTTTTTTCTTTGAATTCCTCTTGATATAAACTTTTAGTAGTATGTCAATGGATTTTGTGTAGCTCTTACCGTTTCCAAGCTACAAGGGGTCAAAGGGGCCAAAATTGCAAATTTTCGAAATATGTGAAATCTTTATTTTTCATCTGATTTCGATGGGATTTTTTTCTTTGAACTCCTCTTGATATAAGCTTTCAGTAGGATGTCAATGGATTTTGCATAGCTATTACCGTTTCCGAGCTACAAGGGGTTAAAGGGGCCAAAATTGCAAATTTTCGATATATGTGAAATCTTTATTTTTCATCGGATCTCAATAGAATTTTTTTTCTTTGGATTCCTCTTGATGTAAGCTGTCAGTAGTATGGCAGCCGATTTTGCGTAGCTCCTACCGTATTCGAGCTACAAGGGGTCAAAGGGGCCAAAATTGTAATTTTTCAAATATTTGAAATCCTTATTATTCATCGGATTTCGATCAGATTTTTTTCTTTGGATTCTTCTTGATATAAGCTTTCAGTAGTAAGTCAACAAATTTGGCATAGCTTTTCCCGTTTCTGAGCTAAAGGGGCCAAAGGGGCCAAAATTGCAACTGATTCAAGCTCTTTATTGTGTCCATTTAATTACTGTATCAAGCTCTTTACTGTGTCCTCATTCATTTTGAATTACACTTGTTCAAATTTCAGTATTCGACATGCTGCGGTCGTATCATGCTGCGCTCGGTGTATTACAAATATTTTAAGGTTTAATTATGAGTGTTTTAGTAATGATTATGACTTTCTGTGGCAGTTTCACTTTTGGATATACAGCATCATTCATTCTTCAATTACACATTCGAAAATGCAAGACATGTCTTACTAGAGAAATACTTGCAAGTTGATATTTTTCCAATTTTATTTGTCTGACTTATAGCATGTGTAGGGAATCAGTAGTAATTATCATAACTTCTTTGTCCTGTCATCAGATGGCATACTCTACAAAGATCTAAATGCAGGCCCAATTTTTTGTCAAAATGGCAAAATAGCATTCTTGTATATCTGTAAATCCATTGCTTTATGACCATAAAGTACAAACAACCATTCATAAATGAAATGTAAAACAATCAAATATATACCAACAACTCCAAACTGTACACAATTAAGTGCAAATGTTTTACAAATTAATGCAATCTGTTAAAAGTGATATACATATTTGCAATATTCATTGAATGATAAAGATTTGTGAATGATTGTGTAAAAATTGTTTTGCTTGTAAAAATTTGTTATCTTTCTGGATTATTGTGAATGCAAGTTTTTCAGCGTTATTAAAGGATGTTGGAGAGCTAAATATGAAAGACTAGAAAGATTTGTGTATGTTAAAGGGGTATTAGATGTAATGATTACACAACCAATAGGCCACAGCATCTTTCACAAAGTAAAGGTCCAAAATCATGGTAATATGAAGATATAGAAAGGATTAGACAAAACAAATCAAATAAGTGGAATTGAAACAAAACATCACAGACAAAATGTTTGCAAATTTCAAAAGTAAAACCTTCCCAGGCCATTACAGATTGATATACAATAGTATTGTTAGACAATTCAAAAGGACCATCATTGTTTAGATTAGTTAACAATAGCAAGCCTCCAAAAGTTTTTTACAATATATGTTGTTCTAAAGGTATAAGTATAGGTGAGTTTTATCACATCAATAGAGTAATGAAATTGCTAGATTGGTTTCACAATGGCCAATAGGAATAGGTGGACTGTTAATTAAGGTCATAGACAAGGGACAATAATGTGGCTTCTAGAATGCAGTTGTTTAGTGATAGGGTGTTCATATTTGGTATGTGATTTTCTTGAGATGAGAGCTTTCTGAAGGTACCATACTTGTAGACATTTTGACCTTGACCTTACCCTGAGGGCAATTTCTTAAAAACTTTAACATTGATTTTAGAAGGTAGACATTTAATAGAAGGGTGTTCGTATTTGTTATGCGACTTTGTTATGATGAGAGCTTTATGGCTTTGCTACATATGTAGGCATTTGACCATGACCTGGCCCTGAGGGCAATTTAACAAAAAAAACTTAACTTTGCTTCTAGAAGTGGGTTGTTCCGTGATAGGGTGTTTATATTAGTTATGTGACTTCCCTATGATGTGTGCTTTCTGGCAGTAAAATATAGACATTTCAACTTTTACATTTCCTCAAGGACAATTTTTATCTCGCGGAAAGCAAGACATATGCATACAAAGTATGACGGCGGCGGCAGCGCCACCGTAAACTTTCATGTTAAGTTTTTGTGATTAGGTCATTTTCTCAGTAACTATAAATGTTAGGTCAATGATATTTGGTATATAGGTTGGTCTTGAGTAGTACATGACAGTCTGCTATATGGTTTTTGTCTGTGACCTCAATTTCACAGTCCAATGAACATGTTAAGTTTTTGTGCTTACTTTAGTTCCTCAGTAACTATAAGTGGTAGGTCAATGATATATGGTATGGAGGTTGGTCTTAGGTAGTACATGACAGTCTGTCATATGGCTTTTGTCCTTGATCTCAATTTAATGGTCTAGTGAGCAAGTTTTTGTGATTAGGTCATTTTCTCAGTAATTATAAGTGGTAGGTCAATGATATTTGGTATATAGGTTGGTCTTGGGCAGACATGAGAGTTTGCTATATGGCTTTTGTCTGTGACCTCAATTTCATGGTCCAGTGATCATGTTAAGTTTCCCAGTATCTATTAATGTAAGGTCAATAATATTTGGTATTTGGGTTTGTCTTAAATGGAACATGACAGCCTGCTGTTTGGCTGTTTGGTTTTTCAGTATCTATCAGTGGTGATTCATAACAGTCTGCTCTATTGCTTCCTGTCACTTACCCTAATTTCACAGTCTAGCAAATATGTTTTGTTTTCTGATTTAGTCAGTTTGAGAATTCATGACCATGAAGGGAAGGGCGAGACATCAATTTGGGTCCACACTTGTTATAAACTTGAATTCTGCTTCTAGTTATTCTTTTAGTGTTAGGAAGTTCCTATTTGCCATGTGACTTCCTATATCACATTATTAGATTTTGAAAGCATTACAATTATGAATATATTTAGTGCATATATTTAGCTTTCAAATTTAATGTGAATTGAGGGCACTCTAATCCCAGGCGAGCTATGTTGTCTTCTGACAACTCTTGTTAATGATTTTAATGCCGCCAAGAATATTAAGTTTTAGGCGGCATATAGTTTTTGGTCTGTCTGCCTGTTAGTCTGTTTTTCCACAAAAAAACTTGCACATTGGGTATATCTTTTGAATGGTTGGTGAAAGGGCTTTCATATTTTGCGTGTGTATTCCTTGTGGCAAGACCTTTGGTGTCAGAACTATTTACCTTGTGACTTTGACCTTGGCATGTGATGGAGTTTTTGAAAAAAAAATTAACTTTAACACAGGATACATATATCTTTTGAATGGAAACTGATAGGGCTTTCATGTGTATTCCTATTGGCTAGACCTTTCAATTGATATCAGAATATTTGACCTCTTGACCTTGACCTTAGCATATATTTTTTGAAATCTTAAACACTGGGAAATCTTTTGAATGGTAATTGGTCAAAAAGAGTTCAAATTGATTGAGGAATGTCTGTTAGATTTTGATGTTGTTGCATATCAGATTTAAGTTTATTGTTTTCTATGTAGAAAAAAATTATAAGCTTCTATGAAATAAGGCCATACAAAATTAATTAATTGGTTCTCAGGCAATTTTTCATCTAAAATAATGAGGGAGGGAGGTGATTTTTTTTAATCTTTTTATTTGCCAAAAAATTGATGAGGCAGCTTTTTACATTGTAAAAACCACCAAAAATGTAGTGAGGGAGGTTTTTTTCTGTTTTTATTTTATTGAAATGGCAAAAAATAGGGTCAATGAGGGGCTTTTTTCAAGCCTCAA
This sequence comes from Modiolus philippinarum, assembly GCA_002080025.1. Taxonomy (NCBI): domain Eukaryota; kingdom Metazoa; phylum Mollusca; class Bivalvia; order Mytilida; family Modiolidae; genus Modiolus; species Modiolus philippinarum. Next base: position 31,129 of record MJUU01031657.1, on the reverse strand, counting down.
ACTAGATGAGGGAGGGCCTGTGAACCAATAAATTATTTTTTTATGGCCTAATGGTTCTCGATATTTGATGAAGTTGTTATGAAAAAAAGATCTTTTATATTATTCAGCAGACTTTCTTTATTTAAAACTTTACTGTAGGTGTATCTTTTAAAGGTAAGTAAAAGTGGTTTTCTATTTCAGTTTTATTTATGGTGATTTATTTTTTCAGTTGATACCAGAATTAATATATATAAAATTTCTCAATAACAGATAAATTACTGTGATGCCAAAGGCTTCCTCTTCACTGCTAATTGGGCATAAGTGAGGGTAGGAATGGGTGAATCATTATGACAGGTAACAGTAAAAAATTAGGTCAAAAGACGTTAATGTTAATATTGATGCCTTCATGATAAATTTGCCAGATATTTCTGCACAAATTTGTTTGATGAATAACAATATGTTTTTTTATCAAGTAACAATACTGGTAAGAAATTAAAGTAATTTCGCAAAATATGCTATATTTATGACCATTTACAGTAAAATTTTGCCCCATGATGTTAACGATGACTGAAAGGATGTGTTTGATGGTTAGCAATAAAGGGCATTCATACCCTCATAAGTGTTTCACAAAACACATTTTGTTTTTTGTCTCACCCGCAACGAAAGTCGCGGAAAGCGAGACATAGGCGTGCAAAGTATGACGGAGACGACAGCGTTAACTTTTACTAAATACAGGATATTTTGAAAACCCTTTGATGTAGGAACATCATATTTGGTCCAGTGGTAGTACTAATCAAGTGCTACCTGACAGACATAAAATCATGTGACCTTGACCTCAATTGCACGGTCCAGTGACCACGTTAAATTTCTCTGATTAGATCCATATCTCTATAACTGTAAGTGGTAGGTCAATGATATTTGGTATATAGGCTGGTCTTGAGTAGTACATGTCAGTCTGGCATATGACTTTTGTCCTTGACCTCAATTTCATGGTCTAGTGACCACGTTAAGTTTCTCTGATTAAGTACATTTCTCGATAACTATAAGTGGTAGGTTGATAATATTTAATATGTAGGTTGGTCTTGGGTAGTATATGTCTGTCTGGCATATAACTTTCCTCCTTGACCTCAATTTCATGGTCTAGTGACCACGTTAAGTTTCTCTGATTAAGTCCATATCTCAATAACTGTAAGTGGTAGATTAATGATATTTGGTATATAGGTTGGTCTTGAGTAGTACATGTCAGTCTGGCATGTGACTTTTGTCCTTGACCTCAATTTCACGGTCTAGTGACCACGTTAATTTTCTCTTATTAAGCCCATTTCTCAATAACTTGTCCTTGACCTCAATTTCATGGTCTAGTGACAACGTTAAGTTTCTCTGATTAAGTCCATTTCTCAAGAACTATAAGTGGTAGGTCGATAATATTTAATTTGTAGGTTGGTCTTGGGTAGTATATGTCTGTCTGGCATATGACTTTTGTCCTTGACCTCAATTTCACGGTCTAGTAACCACGTTAAGTTTCTCTGATTAAGTCCATTTCTCAATAACTATAAGTGGTGGGTCAAAGGTATTTAGTATGTAGGTTGGTCTTGGGTAGAATATGGCAGTCTGGCATATGACTTTTGTCTTCGATCAATTTCGTGGTCTAGTGACCAAGTTAAGTTTCTCAGTGTGTATTTGTGGTAGGTCAGTGATATTATGTATATGGGTTGGTCTTGGGTAGTATATAATGGTCTGCTATATGGCTTTTGTCAGTGAATTAAATTTCACAGTTTAGGGAGCATGTTTAGTTATTGCTTAAAACATCAATTCAAATGTTAAGCAGGGATGGCGAGACAATCTTAGGGTCTACTCTTGTTTTATTTCAGTTATGGTTTTTAGCTCGCCTGGCTATGCCAGGGTGAGCTTTTGCCATCACTTTGCGTCCGTTGTCGGTCCATCGTCTGTCAGTCATAAACTTTTCATTTTAACATCTTCTTCTCCGAAACAGCTGGGCCAATTGGAACCAAACTTGGTAACAATAGTCCTTGTGTGGTTCCTTGTAAAAAATGTGTGTGGCAAGTCATCATGTCACCCAAGATGGCTGCCAGCGGGAATCTTTGTTGTAAATTGGACCCTATATTCAAAGATCTCCTGCTCTGAAACTACTGGGCTAATTGGAACCAAACTTGGTCACAATGGTCCTTAGCTGGCCCCATTTAAAACATTTGTCTGGCAAGTATGTAGCATCCAAGATGGCCACCAGTGGGGAATGTGGTTTTAAAATTGGACCCTATGGGAAAGCATTCAAAGATCTTCCTCTCTAAAACCAATGGGTCAATTTGGACCAAACTAGGTCACAATAGTCCTTGGGTGGCTCCCTGTCAAAAAATTTGTCGGACAAGTGTGCATGACATCCAAGATGGCTGCCAGCAGGGATCTTTTTTGAAAATTGGACCCTTTATTCAAAGATCTTGTCCTCTGAAACAACTTGGCCAATTGGATTAAAACTTGGTCATAATGGTCCTTATTTGACTGCTTATAAAAAACGTGTTCGGCAAGTCCATATCATATCCAACATGGCCACCAGCTGGGAATGTGGATTTAACATTGGACCCAATGGGAAAGCATTCAAAGATCCTCTTCTCTGAGACTGCTGGGCCAGTTGGAACCAAACTTGGTCACAATAGTCCATGGGTTGTCCCTTTTTAAAAATGTGTCCAGTAAGTCTGCATGTCATCCAAGATGGCTGCCAACGGAGATCTTTGTCGAAAATTGGACCCTTTATTCAAAGATCTTCTCCTCTGAAACAACTGGGTTAGTTAGAACCAAACTTGATCACAATTGTCCTTGGCCCCTTTTAAAAAATGTGTCTAGCGTGTCTGTAGCATATCCAAGGTGGCCCCCGGCAGGGACATTCTTTTTAACATTGGACCCTTTGGGAAAGCATTCAAAGATTTTCCTCTCTGAAACCTCTGGGCCAATTGGAACCAAACTTGGTCAAAATAGTCCTTTGGTGGTCCCCTTTAAAAAAAATGTGTCTGGCAAGTCAGCATGTCATCTAAGATGGCCGCCAGTGGGGAACTTTGTCACAAATTGGATCATATGGTTGTAAAAATCCTCTCCTCTGAAAATACAGGGCCAATATTGGAACCGAAGTTGGTCAAAATGGTCCTTAATGTATTCTGCAAGTCCGCATCATATCCAAGTTGGCCGCCAGCGGGGAACTTGGTTTTAACATTGGGCCCTATGGGGAAACATATTCAAAGATCTTCTCCTCTGAAAGCAAATGGCCAATTGGAATCATACTTGGTCACAATGGTCCATAGTTGGTCCCCTTCTTAAAAAGTGTCTAGTATGTCCCCATAGCATCCAAGATGGCAGCCAGCGGGAACATAGTTTAACTTTGGACCCTATGGGGAAATGTATTTAAAGATCTTCTCCACTGAAACTATTTGGCCAAATGAAACAAAACTTTGTCACAAAGCCCTAAATTGGCCCCTTTTAAAAAAGTTTCTGGCAAGTTGGCATTTCACCTCCAAGATGGCAGCCAGCGGTTAACATAGTTTAACATTGGACCCTATGGGCAAATGTATTTGAAGATCTTCCCATCTGAAACTAATTGGAATCAACCTTGGTCATAATAGTCCTTAGTTGGCCCCTTTCAAAAATTGTCTGGCAAGTCAGTATATCACATTCAAGCTGGCGTCCAGAGGGGAACATAGTTTAACGTGGGAAATCATTCAAATATCTCCTCTGAAAATAACAATATAAACCAATTGGAACCAAAGTGGGGCACAATGGTCCGTAGATGGTCTTCTTCAAGAAAAGTGACGGTGGGTCTGGGCCAATCAAAAATAGCTGCCAATGGGGAACATAGATTAATTTTGGATAATTTAAGATCAATGTCTATCAACAAACTAGGATATGAGACACTTACAAATTTGGATAATTCTGGAGTGCCGCAAGGTACCGTCCTTGGACCACTACTCTTCTTATGTCACATGAATGACTTACCAGAATGTGTCAAATCGCAAGTTAGACTCTTTGCAGATGATTGTTTATAATACCGGCAAATCAAAACCCAAACAGATCATAACACTCTTCAAGAAGATCTGAAGGCATTAGAAACATGAGCAAAGAAATGGGGTATGAAATTCAATACTAAAAAATGTTACATTATGAGTATTAAACAAAAATCTAGTCATTTTTACCAGTTGGACAATCACATACTGGAACAAGTAAAAACAATACCATATCTAGGACTAAACTTCACATATGACCTTAAGTGGAGTACACATATTAGTAAAATATCAAGCAAAGCTAGTTGTACATTAGGATTTTTTAGACAAAACCTGAGACAGTGCCCCCAAGAGTGTACAAAACTAGCATACTTAGCGATGGTATGGTGCTATCATCTGGGATCCATTTACAAACAAAAATATTGATCGCTTAGAAAGTATTCAAAAAAGAGCCGCTCGTTTCATCAAACATGACTATAAATCTCATGAAGCAGGCTGTGTCTCAAGTATGCTCAAAGACCTTAATCTACAATCTCTCCAAGATAGAAGGAAAGACCAAACGACTTATTATGTTTTATAAAGTGGTTGAGGGGCTGGTGCTGACAATCGCACCAAGTGATCACCTCAAAGAGGCAAGAAGCAAAAGGCAAAGGAAGGCAAAAACGTACCAAGACCATGTTACCTCAAATATATTAAAGAAACAAGACATTACAAACACACAACCATTTGACCGAACACAAGCCAAATCTGATATCAGGAAACATTCATTTTTTCAAAGAACAATACAAATGTAGTTGAGTGTCAAGAACCATCTGGAGGACAGCATTGTGCATGCAAAGACAGTTGAGGGCTTCAGTAACACCCTCCATCAGTTGGACTAACCGTAACTCTCCTTCCAGTGCATTTAATTCCCCGAACGTATCCTGCAATGAAACACATACAGATACAGATCGATACAGACTGTATGTGTCAGCCATGGCCCAGGTGAGCAATACAGGCTCTTGAGAGCCTCTTGTGATCCTCTTCGAAGGGGAATAAAAATAAAAGGTGTCCTGTAATTTCAACCTTAATTTGATTTAAACTTCAAATAATTATCATTTGACATACCGGTAAGTTTCGATTGAGGTCCATGGCCTTCACTTCAAATATTGGATGTGGTTTGTTTCCATTGATTTATTCACTTTTTTACCTTTTTGGGGCCATTTAGGGCTTGCTTTATGGTGTGAGGTTCCTCACTGTGTTGAAGACCGTACGGTGACTCCTGGTCGTTTTAACCTGGATATGGAATGTTGTCTCCTTGACATTTACCCCATTTCCTTTCTTTTTCATATGATGTGGTAGAAACACGTTCTCCGGGTTTTAGGCTGTCCCGAATTAACCAACCATATCTTTTCCCCGCCGTTTTTAAGATGTAAACAACATGGCAGCTGAGTGTTTACAAAGCGAGATCGCCAGTATAACTACTTGTTCCATATGTCTGGAAAAACACACTATACCAAAATATTTACCTTGTTTACATACATTTTGTGAATGTTGTATCCTAGAATATATATCTTCAGGGTTTGAAAAGGGAAACGAAACGTACATCGAGTGTCCAGTTTGTAGGACAACAGTGAGTAACCCGAAAGAAAAAGGTTCACCAGAGGAGTGGGCGAAATCATTGCCGCTAAATTTCTTAATTGTTGGTTTGTTGGAGAATGAAAAGGTTCAAAGGCCAGAGAGACTATGCATGATTTGTGAACGGATCGGTAAAAATGCAGAAGCCATATCAGTTTGTGTTGATTGTTCAGATTTATTGTGTATTGATTGTACAGAATATCACAAAGTGATAAAATTTACATCAGGGCACAAAATAAATGCACTTGGTGAAACTCCATTAGACGTTAATTCAGTAAAAACCTTTAAGAATTTTTGTTTAGAACATAAGAATAAAGAGCTTGAACTTCACTGTGTAGACCATGAAATTCCGTGTTGTTCTATGTGCGTATCAATTCATCACCGTAAATGTGAGAAAGTTTTGTCATTGGAAGATGCAGCGAAAGGTATTGCAACTTCTGACATTGTGAAAGATATTAATCAACATTTTACATATGTAGATGAAGATATAAATACAGTTATCATAGACAGAAAAGCTTGTCTTCAATACTTTGAAACTAAATATGAAACTGAAAAGAAAAAGCTGCTTACTTTATTTGATGATTTTATCACAAAAGTCAGTAGTCTAAAAGCAAAAAGAGAATCAGAACTGGCCAAACTCTACAATGAAGTGAAAGAAAACTTGAACACAACATTAACAATTTTCCAGAATAAAGAGAAAATAATTAAAAATGAAAAGCAAATTCTTACCATTTCTCTCAGCAAAGCATCAGAAGTTCAGTTGATGATAGAAATTTATAAACTAAAAAATCAGTTGTCCAAGCACAAAGATCTTATACACAATGCATGGTTTGAATTCAAGGAATATACACTATTGGTTAAGAATCCACATGAACTTTCAAGTATATTAGAAGAGCTGGAGAATGTTTGTCAGATCAAATGTTACAAAAAACTAAATTCGCTTGTCTTTCAAAGTAACATTGACCTAAGACGGTCAGACATTCATGAGTGCAATCGTTTTCAAACTATGGCTTCAGGGGTGTGGGTTGTAAATAATGCAGATGCTATAAGTTTCAGTGTTTCCAGAGCAATCAAACTTTATGGATTTCTTTCATATGGATGTGCTGATGGAAGTTCAACATGTGAGGTGACTGCTTCTTTACATGATGGATCAAGTGACATTGCAACAGTAACTACTACTTTAGATGCTGAATCAACAGATGATAAATTATTTCCTATATACTTTCCAAAACCAATCAAACTGGAAGCTAATAAAAATTATCATGCAGTCATGATGATGATTGGTCCACACTGTAATTATGGTGAATCAGGATTGTCTAAAGTTGACTGTAATAGTGTTGTATTTACTTTTCAAAACTCAGAAATGGATAAAAATGAGACAAATACATTTGAGGGAGAACTTCCAGGGTTTTTATTCAAACTGTATTAACTGTATTACATTTGAGTATTCTGCACCATATATGCATTTTGTAAAGGTTTTTCTCATACTAATTTGCAGAGATTTGTTAATGTTATAAGTAGTATATGTAAATGTGTGTATTCAATATAGAATATATGGCAAATGGACTAAATTTTCATGTACATGTATGTTTAGCATGTTTAGTACATAAGTGACTGCTGGCTATTAGGCTTGACCTCAGATTTACAGTCTATTCATGGAACACAAGAAAAACAATACAGAATACAAAGAACAAAAAGCATAGCATTCAAATGTTAAGTGTGTAAACTCTTATTATGACCTAAATTTGAAAAAGAAAGGAAATGGGGTAAATGTCAAGGAGACAACATCCCATATCCAGGTTAAAACGACCCTAAACCAAGCATCTAGGGGTCACCGTACGGTCTTCAACACAGTGAGGAACCTCACACCATATAGTAAGTCCTAAATGGCCCCAAAAAAGGTAAAAAGGTGAATAAATCAATGGAAACAAACCACATCCAATAACCCGAATGTCAAGAAACTAAAATTTTATAAGAAGACGAGGAAAAGCCAATGAACAACATACAGTACAGAAAGAGACAATAGTCCATGGGTAGTCCCATGCAAAAAAAGATATGTTTTCAGGTTAGCCCTTTAAAATTCAAGAGAACAAAGTTTAACAATAGACCCTATGGGAAAACATATTAAAAGATCTCTTGGTCAATTGAAACTATTTGGTCAATTGGATCATACTTGGTCACAGTAGTCTCAAGGCTGTCCCCTGCAAATAAGGGATGTTTAGCTCACCGGGCTATGATAAGGGTTAGCTTTGCCACCACTTTACAGCCATCAACCATAGTCGGCAAATTGGATCCAAACTTGGCAGCACTAGTGGTTCCCTATAAATGTTGTTTTTCAGGTTCATGCTTTATCCAAAATGGTGACCAATTTTACATTTGACCCTCTGTGAAAACACATTCATACTGTGAAGGTACTGTACAAATCTGGAAGAAACTTGGCTACAATAGTTTTTTGGTAGTCTCCTACAAAATGTTTTTCAGGTTCACACTCTATCCAAGATGGCCGTCTGCGGGCAACATAGTTTGACATTGGACCCTAAGGGAAAATACAGTCAAAGATCTTACATTGTGTATGCTCTGAAATTCCTGCACAAATTGTAACTACACATGGCCACAATAGCCTTGAAATGGTCTCCTGCAAAAGAGGTTATGTTTAGGTTTGCACTTGATCCAAGACATCCAACAGGGGGGGGGAACAAAGCTCAACATTGGAATCAATATGAAAATACTTTCGAAAATCTCTTATAACTACAAAATTGGAACAAAATTTGGTCACAAAATTATCTATGTGGTGCACTGCAAAATAGGTGTTTTTCAGGTTTATACTTTATCCAAGATTGCTGCCGATATATAGTTTTACATTGGGCCCTTTGGGATATCACATTCAAAGATCTCCCCTGAAATTTCTTGGTCAGTTGAATTAAAATATGGGTACAACAGTTTTTGGGGATGGTTCCTTGCAAAAAGATTGGTTATCAGGTTCACACTTTATTCAAGATGCCCCCCCCCCCCCGCAAGAAACATACTTGTAGTTTATCATTAGACCCTATGGGAAAACACATGCAAAGATTTTCTCCTCTTAATAAGTGTGTTGAACTAGACTTGGCAGCGGGAAAATCGTTTTAACTAAGACTTTATGGGAAACCAGATTAACATCAGACTTTATGGGAAAGCAGATTTCAAGTTTTTCTCCTCTGAAACTGTAGGTCCGACAATAGTCTATAGGTTGTCCACTGTCAAAAAGGTATTTTCATGCCCCCAGATCGAGGATGGGGGGACATATTGTTTTTGTCCTGTCCGTTTGTTTGTCTGTGCGTCCGAAACTTTAACCTTGGCTATAACTTTGAACTATGTAAGGTAGACTTTTCATACTTGGCTAGTGTATAGGTGTAGTCAAGAGGAACATAGATATGCAAAAAAAAAAGGTCAGGTCAAAGGTCAAGGTCACAGAGGTTAAAAAGGGGTGAATTTGGCTGTTTTCACATATTTGACTGTAGAATTTATCTTATTGAGACAGGGTTTGTTTTATGATATTGTTAATAAAATTGCACACCTGTAGTATGTCGACAGATTTGAGGAAGCATTAACTGTTTTTGAGAAACAAGAGGCCCAAAGGAGAAGTTAGTTAAACAATGGATCCTATAAGAAGACTTTCAAAGATCTCTGACATAAGTTCGACAATAAAACCCAGTTGTGCCACAATTGTTTTAGGTAGTCTTCTGCAAAAAGATGTTCATCAAAGATGGCTTCAACGATGAGTAAAGTTTAACATTGGAATGTATTGGAAAACTCATTCTTGTATCTCCCCGGTACCTGCATAGTTTTTAGGTGCATGGTCCCCTGCAAAAGAAGTGTTTTCCGGGTTGTCCTTTATCCAAGATGGTCGCCAGCAGGAACATAGTAGGAAAAACTCATTTGAAGATCTACTCTGAATCTGCTGGGCAACTGGAGGAATACATTTTAGCATTTGACTTATGAGATCACTTTCAAAGATCGTAATTTCGTTCATCAAATAACTGCCAACATGTAACATTATTTATCCAGACTACCCCTTTCACGTGTTCAAAGAAGTTTTTTTAGCTCACCTGGCCAAAAGGCCATGTGAGCTATTGCCATCACTTGACGTTCGTCCGTCGTAAACTTTTTCAAAAATCTTCTCTGAAACCGCTGGGCCAATTGTAACCACACTTGGCATGAATCATTACCAGGGTATCTAGATTCAAAATTGTGTTCGATTAGTCCGAGGACCAAACAACATGGCTGTCGTTACTAGAAATAGCACATAGGGGTAAATTGCTGTTTTTGGCAAATAACTCATTACAGATGAAAAAAAAACATTACAGATATAAAAAATCTGACATAGAGTAAAAATGAACAGCATGACAAGAGATCTACCTGCCATGCAATTTTGAAGAAAATCTGATAACCCGTTTTGGAGTTGTTGCCCTTTTTTCGTGAAATTTTCAAAATTTAGAGGTAGAGGTAGAGGTCAAATGATAAGCATATCAAGATCTACGTATACCCACCTAGAAATTTGAAGAAAATCTGAATACTTTATTGGTCAAACTTTTTGTAACTTTATACATTTTGCCTTGTATTTCAATAAAAAATTGAGATAGAGGTTAAGATTTAAAGCAAAAATGTTTTCTATCGCAAGGACATAATTTTATCTTCATGATGGAAGTTAGATGGCCGCCATCAGGGAACTTTCTTTAACATTGGACCCTATGGGAAAACACATTCAAAGATCTTCTCCTCTGAGACTACTCGGCCAATTGGAACCATACTTGGTCACAACTGTCCTTAGTTGATCCCCTTTGAAAAAATGTGTCCCGCAAGTTCCCATCAGATCCAAGATGGCCGCCAGCAGACAACATAGTTCAACATTGGACCCTATATATTGGAAAACACATCAAAAGATCTTCTCCTCTGAGACTACTTGACCAATTGGAACCATGCTTGGTCACAACTGTCCTTAGTAGGTCCCTTTTGAAAAATGCGTCAAGCAAGTTCCCATCAGATCCAAGATGACCGCCAGAGGACAACATAGTTTAACATTGGACCCTACGGGAAAACACATTCAAAGATCTTCTCTGAGACTACTTGGAGAATTGGAACCACACTTGGTCACAACTGTCCTTAGTTTGTCCCCTTTGAAAAATATGTCCGGCAAGTTCCCAACAGATCCAAGATGGTCACCAGCGGACAACACAGTTTAACATGGGACCCTATGGGAAAATACATTCAAAGATCTTCTCCTCTGAGACTACTTGTTCATTCGAAACCATACTTCATCACAACTGTCCTTAGTTGGTCCCCTTTAAAATATGTCCAGCTTGTCCCCATCAGATTCAAGATGGCCACCAACAGGGAACTAAGTTTAACATTGTACCCTATAGGAAAACACATTCAAAGATTATCTCCTCTGACACAGTGGGCCATATTACATCTAGGTTTATTATCACACTATTATCACACACAGTGGTTGAAATAGAACAATAGAAATTGAGCTCTCGTTTAAATGAGGTAGAAATGTTATCTTTTGGATTGTTTACCATAGATGCATAATTATAAAAGTTATTTCCAATGAAAAAAATGCTATTATTTTTCATTCCTATATTGTGGATGTATATGAAAACAGCGTAGATTGTCGCAGGTGACCGTATAGATGCATATACAATGCACAAATCAACATAAAAGATTAATTTGGTATCCGTCTTTCAAAGTGGATCCCCAAAAAGGCCATATTCAGATTTTGACCAAAATTGGCATACGAATTGCCAATATCCCTATTAATCCATGTGCAAATTTTTATGTCCACCTGTTGTAGTGTTTCTCCAGAATAAAACTTCAAACATGATCGAATTTTTATTTCCTATGCATTCTTTCTGAGGCTTCTTTCAGGAATCAACTTTGTAAAAAGACGAAACTTTCAAAAATACTAAATGGTATTCACTCTTACATTACACTTTAAAATCTAAATAACACGTATCCAAAAATCTTGAAAGTTAACGAAGTGAAAATATTAAAAGTAATACATGCCTCTTTAATTGCTCCATATATTTATTTCACAGTGAGTACAAATCACTCGCGAGCTAAAAATATTATGAAAAGTCCATAAGATCCATAAGAGGAGTTGTTGCCCTTTATTGGTCAAACTTTTTGTAACTTTATACATAGTAGTATATAGGTGGTTACAAAGTCGGATTTGTGGTGGTGGATCACCGGAAGTGACGTTGTCGTATGAGATTTTAAAGTCTATGAAAACTGCAAGTTCCGGTTCCGGTTTTGGTCATGTACTTGCAGATTTCATACGTGGGTCTATGAGAATTTAAAGTATACGATGTACGGCCGAAATATTTTAAGATATATGTTCTATATATAATCTAACGTTAGAATAGGATAATACGAATAAAATATTTATTAAACTGAAAAAAATATTAACATGACAAAGCAATAATTAGCCTATAGATCTATCGAGAAAAGAAGTTGCCGACGGTGTTAGCGGGGATCGGTTAAGTTTTGCAGTAAATTGACTGCAAAATATGGAGATACAACATTATTAAAAAAAAGTGCAAAATGTATGCACCCTTTAACAATCAGTAGACAGAGACACATCGACAGGGCGGAATTTATGTTTTTACTGGGTGTGTGTGGTGGTGGTGGTGGGGGGGGGGGGGGGGGGGGGGGG
>MJUU01031657.1:263-18809 GCA_002080025.1 Modiolus philippinarum | reverse complement strand
GTCAGTGTATTTCTTGTAGAAAAAAAATTGAATGCAAATTAACAAATTGTTTGTAGTTTTTTATATTTCATATCATTATTGAATAAATTATAAATTATACATTTTTATATGTTTCTATTCTCTTGAAATCCTGTGATTCTATGTTGCAGTATTTTATGGTTAGTAATGCTTTGAGAAAAAGCTAAGGACAATACAAACCAACCTACAGAGAACTTGAATAGTCACATTTTATGACCAAACTTGACCATAGATAGCCATGATTGATCATTACTATAATCACAACTATTTCCACAGCCATGAAATATGCAAGCATAATGTCAGAATGGCATTTTATGATCCAACCTGACCATAGATAGCCATAAATGATCATAGTTATGAATTGCAACTATTTCTACAGCCATGAAATCTGCAAGCATAGGGTCAGAATGATATTTTATGTCACAACTTGACCACAGATAGCCATAAATGATCATAACTATTAATCACAACTATTTCTACAGGCATGAAATCTGCAAGCATAGGGTCAGAATGATATTTTATGTCCCAACTTGACCACAGATAGTCATAAATGATCATAACTATTATCGCAACTATTTCCACAGCCATGAAATCTGCAAGCATTAGGTCAGAGTGACATTGTATGACCCAACTTGACCATAGATAGCAATAATTGATCAAATAACTAAATACCGAAGTTACTGTGAAATAATTAATTGCTACTATTTCCACAGCCATGAAATCTGCAAGCATAAGGGCAGAATGGCATTTTATGACCCAACCTGACCATAGATAGCCATAATTGATCATAATTATTGATCGCAACTATTTTCACAGCCATGAAATCTGCAAGCATCAGGTCACAATGACATTTTATGACCCAACCTGACCATAGATAGCCTTAATTGATCATAATCATTAGGGACCGACCATTTAACCTGAAGGGGGGGGGGGGGGTTATGGTTTTTTTTCTGGACAGAAAATTTTTTATTTATTTTTTGCACACGTATCAACAAAATATTTTTTTTCAAAATTAACATTATTTTTTTGGGCAGAAAGCCTCATTCAGAAATTTTTTTTTCATCCTTTTGGCAGCCAAAATATTTTTTTCACATAAAATCAGATCCAAAATATTTTTAAAAAAAAAAACCATAGCCCCCCCCCTTCAAGTTAAATGGTCGGTCCCTTAATAGCTTTAGCAAAGAAAGATCTTAATCATAAACAAAGACAATACAGGAAAAGAAATACTATTCACAATAAAACAGAACTTGAAAAAGCAGAGGATGAATTTGAAAAAGTTAAAGAATCTGCGATGGACGATTGGAATGAAGGACTGATAGAGAAATTAAACAACTGTAAAAGCTCAAAAGACATCTGGACAACATACAAAAAGATGACAAGAAGAACTGAGTGTAATAAAATATTGCCACTAATCGAAGATGGGGAAAATCCAGCATTTAGTGACAATGAGAAATGTGACATCCTTAGAAAAACATTTTTTGAAGGCAAACATCTAAAAACAGAAGAATTTGATAAATCATTCTATGATACGACAATAGAAGAAAATTACAACATCTGTTCAATGGAAGAGAATAAAAAGAAAAGGAACATCAGTCACAAACTGGATTATGAAATATCAACAGATGAAATCCAATCTGCAATTTACGCACTGGAGATAGAGAAATCACCTGGAGCAGACAACCATTACCCAGAGCTATTTAAATATGCGGGTGAAAGCCTCATTGAAGCCATTCGGTACATGATACAGCTAACATGGACCAAAGGTAAAATACCAAAAGAATGGAAGAAAGCTAATATCAAATTCCTCAGAAAGCCAGGAAAGTCAAATTATTATTCTCCATCCTCCTATAGACCAATAAGTCTCGCCAGTGTCATGGGAAAAATATCTGAAAGAGTAATACTAAACAGACTGGCAGCATTTATAGAAGGCATGTAAATTATCGATGAAAAGCAAGAAGGCTTTCGTAAGAAACACTCCACTACTAACAGTTTACTCAGAGTTGTCCAACATGTCACAGAGAAGTTCAATGATGGAGAAATAACATTAGCAGTCTTCATAGACCTGGAAAAAGCCTATGACTCTGTATGCAGAGAAGGACTACTAGTTAAACTCCACAAATTGGGCATTGAAGGTAAAACATGGCGGTGGATAAACAACTTCTTACAGGACAGAATGGCCAGATGTATTTTGACAGCTTTATGGGAAGTGAATGTATGTCACACATTTGGATTACCTCAAGGATCAGTCCTAGCACCAACTCTGTTCAACATTTTTATTAGTGACCTACTCAGTGACATCATAGGATATTACACCAAATTTGCAGATGATGGAACAATCTGGAACTCGGCAAAAGAAACTGAACTCCAACTACTGAAAACTACAATGGAGGAAAACATGAAAAAAGTCGTACAGTGGACACAGAAATGGAGAATAAATATCAACCTGCAAAAGACAGAGACATGTGTTTTCTCAAAGAAAAAGATTGCAGAGTGTGATAAGCAAATGACAACTCATGGAACGCACTTGAAGTATAATCCAACACCAAAACTGCTCGGAGTGATATTAGATGAGAAGATGACATTCAGCAGCCATCTAGACACCATAGAAAAGAAAGCAAATAGAACCCTATCCATCCTCAGGGAAATTAGACATGTCAGCAAAATCATCACCGAAAAAAATGCTACAACTATACAAGTGCCTAGTAAGACCAGTCATAGAATATAGCTGCCCAGTATGGCAAATAGCTGACACAAAAGAACTACAAAAACTTGATAAGATCCAGAGAAAAGCCCTCACACTATGCCTAGACATACCAACAACAGCAAGAAGGGAAGCACTAGAAGTGGAGGCCAATATAAAACCATTAGACCTGCATATAGAGGAAATCAGTATCAAAGAAATTGCTAAAATACAGTCAAAGTCAATACAAGAACCAATAAAGAAAGTACTATTGCAATACCAAGAGAGGGAAAACTTTGACAGATTTACTACACCAATAGGAAAAGCACTCAAACAAGCAGAAGATATGAAAAATGTTACAGGGATTAACATCATCCAAATTGAACCAGAATTTGCATGCAGAATAGGGGAGCTCCAAATGACAAAAACTAGACCAACATATTGGAACAGACTTGAAAGCTCAAAATCCAGAACAGAAGAACAATCAGTGCTGTGTAAAGAAATAATGGACAGTATGCTTCAGAATACCAGTGATGAACAGGCAGCAGCATTTACCGATGGGTCGTGCCTAGGAAATCCTGGACCATGTGGAGCAGGTGCCATCATCTATTCTGAACACAGTAAACCCGCAGTTAGACTTCGTAGACCAGTGACCCAAAGAGGCTCCATCCTACTGGCAGAACTGGTGGCCATACTCCTTGTTCTGGAATATATCATACAGGACAACCTGCATAGAGCCATTAACTCCATTAAATTATTCTCTGATAGCCAGTGTACAGTCGGGCTTCTCACCCTCAACTACACAGCTAAGAACTATATTGATGTCATCAGAGATATAAAAGAATATATTGAAGACCTTAGGCTTAAGGGAGTTGCAACAACAATACTGTGGACACCCGGCCATGCAGGAATATTAGGAAACGATGAAGCAGACCTCCTTGCCAAAGAAGCAGCAGAAGAAGCGAGACATTTACCACCAGAAGATAACATCATGACTCTACAAGACATAAAAAAAGCAGCAGAAAAGAGTACAGAAATAAAATGGTAAAGAAGATGGACCATCGGGCAGAGAACTATTTGAGAAAATCCCAACAGTCTCTCAAACACCAATATATGATTACCCAAGTAAACATATGTTCTCAACTTTCATCCAATTAAGAACAGGATACTCAAATGCTTACAGACATAAGGTGGGACAGACCAACACTTCACCACTCTGCTATTGTGGACAAAAGGAAACAGAAGCACACTTCCTTATAGAATGCCAGCAGTATGAGGAAGAATGACAAAGAATGTACACTAAAATATCAAAAGACCTGGGAATTAGAAACATAAATCTCGCCACTCTACTAACACCACTAGATGGCGAAAAAACAGAGGAAACAAAGAACAAGTTGGAGATTGTAGCGTCATTTATTCAATCAACAGGACGTTTCCAGACCGTCAATTCTTAATCTTAACTACAGACATGCGCAAGCACTAGAGTGAAAATGTACCAGTAGAAAAAGCCACCTAGAGAAAATAGACAGCACGAAAGTGAAAATTGGTGCCATTAGGCCACAAGATTGAGGATTGAGGATTAATAGCTACTATGTCGACAGTCATGAAATCTGCAAGCATCAGGTCAGAATGACATTTAATGACCCAACCAACTAACAAATAACAAAATATGGTCAGAATTCGTCAACAGAATTTTATCATTACTATGAAATTTGCTAGTCTCAAGTAAACCAACCCATATAGATCTAACCATTGAGGTTCATTATTTTTTATTGCAGCTTTTATCACAGCCAAGAAGTTTGAGACATATTTTACATATTTCTATAGAAATACAAATGTTCTATAAGCTATAACAAAATTACTTCCATGCATTTTTTTTCTTTCTTGATCGGAAATCACTACTGACAAACATGATGTACTTTCATTTTCGCTAATGTACAATCAATTAAAATTAAGACCAAGAGTGCTTCTTGTAATTAAGAAAATTTAATGTTTCGCAAAATAATGTGAGATGTCACATCGCAGTTTGAACAAAACAGAGGTTTCCCGCACATTTCGCATTTCCGGAACTTGCAATTCTCACGCCGGAAGTTAACATGACAAAAACCGGAACCGGAACTTCCACTTTTCATAGACTTTAAAATATCATACGACAACGTCACATGAAATGACGTCACCAGAAGTCACGTGACCGGAAGAAGAAGTCACGTGACCGGAACACGAAGTGTTATTGTTGCGCATGCACAACCGGAAGTAGCCCTTTTTGAAGCCCTAGTCGGCCATATTGACCGGAAATGACACGTTGGAACAACACGTGGCCCCGCAGGAGTGTTGTGGGAAGGTATTGGAGCGCGCATGTATCTACTGTAAGTAGCCATGTTGATAGGAAATCACGTGGCCCCGCAGGGGTGTTTTGTGACCTTATTACATAACGCATGCGTGACCGGAAGTGGGCGTAGCCCCATGTGTCAACCGGAAGTGGGTGTGTATCTACTGTAAGTAGCCATATTAACCGGAAATGACGTGTTTGAAGAGGACAAGGTCCCGCAGGGGTGTCGTATGACCTTATTAAAGTGTACATGCTCTGAATTGCAATAAGGGTTAGATTACAGATAGGTTTAGGGTTAGATTATAGATAGGGTTAGTATTTGATTATGGCAGAGAGTATTAGTATATTGCATTTTTTTTTCATTTCTAAGCTGGCAGCAGCAGCAGCAGCCATATCAAAATATGTAGAAGCAGCAGCAGCAGCAGCCATATCAAAATATATAGAAGCAGCAGCAGCAGCAGCCATATCCAAATATGTAGCAGCAGTATAGTGAAATGAGCACGCGAGAACAGCCAAAACCATACCAGTAAACGACTCGTGAGTCGTGCGAACAAACTCGTGAGTCATGTGAGCAGTCGTGAGTAGTATCATAAAACACGTCACCTAAGTCTCGGACAAAATCAATAACTTAAAAAGGCACACGTGATAGAAGACACCCTCAAAAATGCCAGACAACGAAAACTTCCGAAAACATCCGAACGACCACGCCCGATTCGTTCCGACTAGGGAAAATACCCGACTTCCGGTCTATACCTAGGGCTATGCCCACTTCCGGTCGAGCATGTACACTGTAATAAGGTCATACGACAACCCTGCGGGGCCTCTTCAAACACGTCATTTCCGGTTAATATGGCTACTTACAGTAGATACACACCCACTTCCAGTTGACACATGGGGCTACGCCCACTTCCGGTCACGCATGCGTTATGTAATAAGGTCACAAAACACCACTGCGGGGTCACGTGTTGTTCCAACACGTCATTTCTTATCAACATGGCTACTTACAGTAGATACATGCGCGCTCCAATACCTTCCCATAACAGCCCTGCGGGGTCACGTGTTGTTCCAACACAACTGTCCTTAGTTTGTACCCTTGGAAAAATATGTCCGGCAAGTTCCCAACAGATCCAAGATAGTCACCAGCGGACAACACAGTTTAACATGGGACCCTATGGGAAAATACATTCAAAGATCTCTCCTCTGAGACTACTTGTTCATTCGAAACCACACTTCGTCACAACTGTCCTTAGTTAATTGGTCCCCTTTAAAAATATGTCCAGCTTGTCCCCATCAGATTCAAGATGGCCACCAGCAGGGAACTTAGTTTAACATTATACCCTATAGGAAAACACATTCAAAGATCATCTCCTCTGACACAGTGGGCCATATTACATCTAGGTTTATTATCACACTAGCAGGCGGGGAAGTGGTTGAAATAGAACAATAGAAATTGAGCTCTCGTTTAAATGAGGTAGAAATGTTATCTTTTGGATTGTTTACCATAGATGCATAATAATAAAAGTTATTTCCAATGAAAAAAATACTATTATTTTTCATTCCTATATTGTGGATGTATATGAAAACAGCGTAGATTGTCGCAGGTGACCGTATAGATGCCCCGGGATAGATGCATATACAATGCACAAATCGACATAAAAGATTAATTTGGTATCCGTCTTTCAAAGTGGATCCCCCAAAAGGCCATATTCAGATTTTGACCAAAATTTGTATACGAATTGCCAATATCCCTATTAATCCACGTGCAAATTTTTATGTCCGCTCTTTGTAGTGTTTCTCCAGTATAAAAGTTCAAACATGATCGAATTTTTATTTCTTATGCATTCTTTCTGAGGTTTCTTTCAGGAATCAACTTTGTATAAAGACGAAACTGTCAAAAATCACCCTAGAAAAATACTAAATGGTATTCACCCTTATATTACACTTTAAAATCTAAATAACACGTATCCAAAAACCTTGAAAGTTAACGAAGTGAAAATACTAAAAGTAATACATGCCCCTTTAATTGCTCCATATATTTATTTCACCGTGAGTACAAATCACTCGCGAGCTAAAAATATAATGAAAAGTCAATTTTCTCCCTACTTAAAAACTTAGATAAATTATCTAGATAATAAGTAGTTATCTAGATATTTATCTAGTTAAATATCTAGATAATTTATCTAGTTAAATATCTAGTTAAATATCTAGATAATAAGAAGTTATCTAGATATTTATCTAGTTAAATATCTAGTTAAATATCTAGATAATAAGTAGTTATCTAGTTAAATATCTAGATAACCTCTTAAAATAGAGGTGAATAATAATATAATAATGGCAGTTACAAGCGCTAACATGCATTTTTTCACGTTATGATATTAAAATTAACTAGTTAAATATCTAGTTAAATAACTAGATAACTACTTAATTAACTAGTTAAATATCTAGTTAAATAACTAGATAACCACTTAATTATCTAGTTAAATATCTAGATAATTTATCTAGTTAAATAACTAGATATTTATCTAGTTAGATAACTAGATATCTACTTAATTAACTAGTTATGTATATGATTATGTGTTGGCAGAAATATGCCACCATATAAAACAATGTTTTATAAATTAATCAACGACAAATGTATATTTCTTATATACTTTACAGCGATTGTTGCAGAAAATATCGCAAATGGTAGAAATTTGATTTTTTTTATATCGTGGCTGTGTCATCACGCGCATCTTGTTTATTTGAGGAAATGGCAGGTAAACACATTTACAGGGAGACAATTTTTGTGAACTACTTCAAATGAGACCCTTTATCATTGAGGTTATCGTCTATGCTAGCTTTAGCCCATGGCCAGGTGATCTACAGCTCTTGAGAGCCTCTAGTCATCTTCTCATCTGAAATAACTGAAGCAAATTCAACCAAACTTTACAGGACTGATGAACTAAAGTCATTGACAAAGATTGCTTGTTTTGTTTAGACCTATTTAGAAACCTTAACTTGTTACAATTTGATTAACAATGAAGGGATATGGAGTAAATGCAAATGAGACAAAATCTCTACAAACACATGGTAAAACACAGCAATGGAACAACGCTTTTATTGTTGTTCTTGTTACAATTTGAGACTGAAGCAAGGACGTCCTTGGCTGAAGTAAATCTCAAATTGCTAATACGAGGTAGTGAAGTTTTGTCAATGGAAATGAATACTGCTACTATTTTTGATGAAGTCTTTAAGTTCATTAAAAACACAAAACGTTTCCTAATCGTGTAATTTTGTAGATATGTTCGAGTCGATTATATACACAACGATTGTTAATATTAGTATTATGTATAATTCTATTGCTTCCTGTTGCTGCATGCTCTACATATTATATTGTTTTATATTGTAATGCATGGGAGAAGAATTAGCTTGTGTCCTATCCCTTTTGTATCAATTGAGCAAAACTATTAACTATTGCTCATTTTGTTCCGATCCAATCAAAAACATGGCCACCAGCACTAAACATAGCTTAACATTTGACCCTATGGGAAAATCACATTTTCATCTTCTCTGAAACGGCTGAAGCAAATTCAACCAAACTTTACAGGAATGATGAACTAAAGGTCCTTAACAAGGATTGCCCATTTCGTTCCAACCCGATAAAAAAACATGGCCGCCAGCAAGGAACATAGTTTAACATTGGACCCTGTGGGAAAATCACATTTTCATCTTCTCCTCTGAAACGACTGGAGCAAATTCAACCAAACTTTAAAGGAATGATGAACTAAAAGTCCTTAAATAAGATTGCTCATTTTGCTCCGATCGGATAAAAAACATGGCCACAAGCACAGAACATAGTTATGTCTCCCCCTCTTAAGTCCGTCCGTCCGTCAAAAAGTTTGTGGACGCCAATTCTCCTACATCTTTCACTCGATTTTAACCAAACTTCTCGGGATTCTTGACCATGCCTAGTTGTGCATATCGTCTCGCCGTATTTGTTGGAGTTATGCCCCTTTTTGATTTAGAATTTTGCAAAGATTAAGTTTGTGGACGCCAATTCTCCTACATCTTTCATCGGATTTCAACCAAACTTCACAGGCTGGTTGACTTTCAGGCCTAGTTGTGCATATCGTCTCGCCAGATTGGTCGGCTAATTTATGTTGGAGTTATGCCCCCTTTTTACTTAGAATTTTGCAAAATTAAGTTTGTGGACGCCAATTCTCCGATTTCAACCAAACTTCACAGGGTTGTTGACTGTCATGCTTAGTTGTGCATATCGTCTCGCCAGATTGGTCGACTAACTTTTGTTGGAGTTAAGCCCCTTTTTAATTAGAATTTTGCAAAATTAAGTTTGTGGACGCCAATTCTCCTACATCTTTCATCGGATTTCAACCAAACTTCACAGGATTGTTGACTGTCATGCCTAGTTGTGCATATCGTCTCGCCAGATTGGTCGGCTAATTTTTGTTGCAGTTATGACCCTTTTTTGACTTAGAATTTTTCAAAATAAAGTTTGTGGACGCCAATTCTCCTACATCTTTCATTGGATTTCAACCAAACTTCACAGGATTGTTGACCATCATGCCTAGTTGTGCATGTCATCTCGTCGGATTTATCAGCTAATTCTAGTGGGAGTTATGCCTCTTTTTGACTTAGAAATTTTCAAAATAAAGCTTGTGGACGCCAATTCTCCTACATCTTTCATCGGATTTCAACCAAATTTCACAGGATAGTTGACCATCATGTCTAGTTTTGCATATCGTCTCGTTGGATTGATCGGCTAATTTTTGTGGGAGTTATGCCCCTTTTTGACTTAGAATTTTGCTAAATTAAGTTTGTGCACGCTAATTCTCCCACATCTTTAAAAGGAATTCAACTTAACTTCACATGATTGGTGACCATTATGCTTAGTTGTGCATATTGTCTAGCTAGCTGGAATGAATGGCCACCTGATGGCAACATAAAACTTACTTCTGTTTTATCACTGAAAGAACATAGTACGTACTGGGGGGGGGGGGGGGGGGNGGCATTCGTTTTTGTATCAAAAACACACTTCTAGTCTAACATTGGACCCTATGGAAAAATCACATTTTCATCTTCTTCTCTGAAACGGCTGAAGCAAATCCAACATTACAGGAATGCTGAACTAAAGGTCCTTAACAAAGATTGCTCATTTCGTTCCAATCCAATAAAAACATGGCCAACCAGCGTGGAACTTAGGTTTAACATTTGAGCCTATGGGAAATATGAAAAAGAAAGGAAATGGGGTAAATGTCAAGGAGACAACATGCCATATCCAGGTTAAGACTTCCCAAAACAAAGCAAATTCAATCAAGCTGGAAAGTATTTACTGCTCACCTGGTGAAATAAACGCTAGACGGAATAAATCTCATAGATATATCAATAACATTTGATCCATTTGGATCATATTTCATTGGATACTGTTTGGGCTTACATATGCGCCAACATTGCCACTGTTGAACCAAAGTCAACAACTTGTCTGCCAGCATGGTACATTATTTGTCTGGCGAATTCGTGGTATAATAGATGTGCATGGATTTTAGATTACTTTTTGACATTCATGAGGAAAACACAAGTAGTTGAACTTTTTTTAATACTAAATGATATCGGATACATATAAACCATATACGTCCCTAATGACACTTGAGTAAATGTCAGGATGTTGCCTCCAACACGGTTTTCTATAAACTTTCAAAAATATGCCACTTCAGTGAAGGTTAAGAATTGCGGAAAGATCAAGAGACACTGGCTGTGTAACAAAACTGTTCTAGGAACTCTAACTAAAGCTACCCAAACATCGAAGGAAAGCACAACGACTACTCATGCTTTGGGTCTAGTGCCGGCATTAAATGATCTTAAATCATCACGAGAGTTTGTGGAAAACCCACAGAATAGAAAACAAATAAGAGCTACAGAATTCTTAAACTGCGTAACATCAAATATTATTAAAAGACAAGAATGCAATAACATCAAAGCTTTCAAACCTATCACATGCAATAGTGAAATCCACAAGAACTCATTCTTTCAGAGGGTGATCATGACTGGAACCACCTGGGGGAAAGGGTTGCGTGTGCAAAGACACCTGAGGGCTTATTGACAACCGTCCACGCGTTGGGCTAACAATCAACGTTCTCTCCTTCCAATGGATATCCGCGTAGAATCCTGCACTGTAAGATATGCAAGTATTTAGGGTTGACCTCCGGGTACGATATAGTGTCCATGATAAAGAAAATCCGGTTTGCTGTAACATTGACAGCTTTCCCATTATTAGCTTTGAAAAAGCGGCGAGTACATAGTGATGGCGGTGTCCGTCCGTCCGTTCGTCTGTCCGTCCGTCCGTAACATATTTTTGGTTACAGTTTTCTCAACTTGTATGTGTTGGAATGATTTAATATTTGGTCAGAATCTTGATTATTTTTGAGTTGTAATGTGAAAACTATTTTTGGGTCTGTCGTGTTGCTACTTCCTGTTTGCAGATATGTTGAAGTTTTACTATAACACACTATGAATGATAAATCGTCACAGTTTTCTCAGCTTGTGTACGTTGGAATGATTTCATATTTGATTAGAAGCTTGATTATGATGAGTTGTAACGTGTACGCTATTTTCGGGTCTGTCGTAGTGCTACTTCCTGTTTGCCGATATGTTGAAGTTTTACTATAACACACTATGGATGAGAAATTTTCGTCCCAGTTTTCTCAGCTTGTATTAATTGGAATGATTTCGTATTTGGTCAGAAGCTTGATTATGATGAGTTGTAAGGTGTAAGCTATTTTCGGGTCTGCTGTATTGCTACTTCCTGTTTGCCGATATGTTGAAGTTTTACTATAACACACTATGGATGAGAAATTTTCGTCACAGTTTCCTCAGCTTGTATATGTTGGAATGATTTAATATTTGGTCAGAAGCTTGATTATGATTTGTAACGTGTAAGCTATTTTGGGGTGTGTCATATCACTACTTCCTGTTTGCCGATAAGTTTTACTATAACACACTATGGATAAGAAATTTTCGTCACAGTTTTCTCAGCCTGTATACGTTGGGATGATTTCATATTTGGTCAGAAGCTTGATTATGATGAGTTGTAACGTGTAAGTTATATTTGGTCTGCCGTGTTGCAACTTCCTGTTTGCCTATATGTTGAAGTTTCACTATAACAGACTGTGATGAGAAATTTTCCTCACAGTTTTCTCAGCCTGTATTCCTTGGAATTATTTCATATTTGGTCAGAAGCTTGATTATGATGAGTTGTAACGTGTAAGCTATTTTCGGGTCTGTCGTATTGCTACTTCCATAACACACTATGGATGAGAAATGTTCGTCGCAGTTAATTTGAATTGTATGGGTGGGAATGATTTCAGATTTGGTCTGAAGCTTTATAATAATGAGTAGTAACGTGTCCACTTCCTGTTTGCCAATATGTTTAAGTTTTACTATAACCCTTTATGGATGAGAATTTTTGTCACAGTTTATTTGGCTTCTATAAGTGGGAATGATTTCAAATTTGGACTGGAGCTTTATAATAATGAGTTGTCATGTGTAAGCCATTTACATGTCTGTTGTGCATGCACTTCCTGTTCGCTGATTCTTTGATGTTTAACTATAACTAAACTAATGCTGTATTACCACTACCTGTTTTCTTGGCTTGTATGAGTGGGGGCGATTTCAAATTTGGTCTGGACAACTGTTGAAGAATTGTATTACACTTTGCAAGCGGGGGTATTCATTTGTGGCCCAGTCAGATTTGTCATTTAATAATCAGTGTTCTTGAATTTCATATTTCTACGTTAACCTTAATAAAAACCGAACCGCCCTGAAATTAAGAAAAAAAAAGTTATATTTAATTTGATCTGTTTCAGGTATATTCTGGCGTCAAACCACCAATGCGATCGTCTTTAGACCAATATACCATGTATACACATAATATAACTTTAAAAAATATATATATTTATGTTCCAGACCATACGCGTATTTGGACCGTATGCGTACGGTCCGGACCATACGAGTATTTTTTCGAAATACCCATACGGTCGGACCGTACGCGTACGGTCTGGCTATTTCGAAGTCCTGCGTGTTCTTGGGTAATATATCAATTACTTCATATAATGTAAAAATATTATTGAATGAATTAAGCTCTTATGTTTAGAAACAACTTAGATTTTATAAAAATCGTTATTTTAAAGAAAATAAGAAAAAAAATAAGAATTTACCGTAATCATTTTTTGGAGATGCCTTCATAAACTTGACTTATTAATTGAATGTTATATGAGATAAAATAATCCAAAAAAAACTAGTGTTTCGTAAAAATTAAATTGGATTTTAATTGAAATACAATGATTTATTTTATGGGCTTCTTGTCTGAAAATCTTGAGAAAAAATCATTGAATACCACCTCTGAGGAACAATAACATGTTTCCTAATTACAATAAAAAGGGTGCAAATTCCAAATCTCGTAAAGAGACAGCTGAGTAAATATAACAGGGGAAATAACGCATTGTTCCAAAAAGGAATACCAAAACTTCTTATTGTAAAAAGGAAGTTAATGTATCACCTTTAAAATCTATATGAAAATGTGAAAATATTTTTTTCTATTTCACTACGTCTATTATTTTATTTCAGTTACATAGAAATTATTATTTTATAAAGACCTAATAGTTTATACGGTTTTCAGTGATAGTTAGTGCTATCAGTTTTTAATGTAACTCACTTCTTTGTTTGAATAACAAATATAGTCTCTGTCTTTTTCTTTGTACTCATACGGTCTAAATATACGCGTATGGTCCAGCTCGTAGTAGACCGTACACGTATACTCATACGGTCCGACCGTACGCGTATGGTCCGACCATACGCGTACGGTCGGACCATATGAGTATACGCATACGGTCCGGACCGTACGCGTACGGTCCAAATACGCGTATGGTCTGGAACATTTATATATATACTAAACCCCAACTTGTGGTTATATATCTCTTATATCGACTAAACCTTAAGATTTTCTATTTACTGTCTTGTTCCTTTATGATGGTGGGTCACCCACACTCCGGGAATCTCACTCCAGAGAGGAAATTTTAAATGTATGAACTTGTTTTACATATTCATTTTAATCATTTTACCAGTTTTTGGAACTATTCATGAAAAAATGGCATAACCGATGTATACCGGTTCATCATATATTTTAGAAATATTTCAACCTACTCATGCACAAAGTTGCTTACCGTACCGTTCCTTACGGATAATCTACGTCATTGACGGTTGCTCAGTCCTGATAGACACTAGTGGAGGGATTCTAATATGATTAAAATTTGACATAATGTAAAAAGGCACAGTCTTGGGTTAAACGTATTCGGAATTTTGAATGCATTTCATATTACAACTGTCTTCATTTGAAAATTTCTTTAGAGCTTATTTTTTGTACTTTTAAATTAAAGTTATACTTACTGTTAAGAAAAGCTTGACAATAAGTTTCCTTTGATAATTTTCATATTTAATTGTTGGTGTTGAGGTTCGCCCATTGTCATGATTTAAATACAATTTGAAATTTCTGACTTCATTATCTCAGGTTAGGTTAGGTCTGCTGTGGACTCTGTCACTTTGTCCGCCTCTTTTTCTTCTGTAAGTTCTTTGTGACTTCCAGGAATGGTCTTGATTTGTAAGTCAGCTTTGGGGTCGAATTTCACATCTTGGTGTTCCCAGTACTTGTCTAATAGTATTTCAAATTTTCTCACATCTTTTGCCTTAAGAGATTGTGGCAGGTTGTTCCATATTTTCACCACTCTGTTGATGAAGGAGTATTTTGTTTTACTAAATTTCTCTTTGATCTTTTTATTATGGCCCCATGTCCTGGAATTAATTATGATCTAAATCAAATATACATTGTGTTACTTCTTTGTCATACACTCCCAATATAATTTTGAATGTTTCAATCATATCACCCTTAATCTTCTGTATTTTAAGGTTGGCATATTTAGTTTCGTATGTCAGTCTGGGTAGTCCAATTTTTTTAGAGTTGAAATTTGTTTAGTTGCCCTCCTTTGTACGTTTTCTAGAGTGTCTACATCTTGTGCTTCGTATGGGGACCAAACCGCTGCAGCATACTTAAGATGAGGTCTAACTAAAGCTTGAAATAAGTATCTTAAAACATGCTCATCGAGATAGGTGAATGTTCTTCTAATCAGACCCATTATGCTATTTTTGTTGTACTTAGCTGATTATAAACCAAAACACCAATATCTTTTCCCCGTCTAAGTACTGCAGTTTGACCTTGTTATCTTGTAAGTTGTTTTAGAGGTGATACTCATGAGTTACTACCCTTTCTCTTCTATTTGAAACTTTTAATACTTTACATTTATTGGGATGGAACTTCAGTAACCACTTGTCTGACCATTCTTGGAGACTACCAAGACCCAGTTGCAGTCTTGCCATACCTGTACTAGTTTCAATTTCTTTATATATATTTGTATTCTTTGCAAAGAGGTATGCTGCTGATTCCACTATATCTGGCATATCATTTATATCATTTACGAATAGTATTTGGTCCCAGGACACTGCCCTTGGTATACCACTAGTCACATCATGTCTTGGTGATTCCTCTCCATTGATTGAAACTACTTGTTTTCTATTGGTAAGAAAACTTTTGACCCAATCTATTGTTTGGTTGCCTATGCCATACCTCTCCATTTTCTCGATTAGTCTCTTGTGTGGTACCTTATCGAATGCTTTCATGAAGTCCATATACACAGAGTCTATATTCCCACCATTGTCAAATATTTCCACCACTCTTCCATTATCTCGAGTAGTTGTAGAGTCGTAGATCTACCTGCTATAAGTCCAAATTGTTTATCGCTATATAGCTTTTTCTTCTTCATATGCTCTAGCTTTTCCGTTAACTTACATATGATACTCGTCAAGCTTACTGGTCTATAGTTGCCTGGTTCGAAATTGGCTCTTTTCTTGAAAATTGCTCCTATATTACCTAACTTCCAGATATTCGGAACTATCTTGCTTGTGTTCATGCCGACAAATTTGGGCTTTCTATGATTTCATGCATCGCGTCACACCAATTAGAAGTTTACAATGGCCAGAGTGAAATTACAGCCGTCAGTGGTCAATTGTTTCTATTTAAAATGACAATTGTTTCTATTTAAAATGATGCAGAAAATGTGCCATAATTCGAGTCTTTGATCACAAAAATGCCCCAATTTGTTGGCATGTTGAATCATGACACTTAGAAAACTACAACACCAAAATTATATGAAAATCACGAGAAGAAACTGAATGTCACGCTCTTTTTAATGGTACAAACGTTTTGAAAATCGGACAAAAAATAAGCTCAACAGAATTTTTTTTAATGAAGACCGTTTTAATATGAAAAGCATTGGAAAATTTCAAAATTCCGAATACTTTTGACCCAAGACTGTATGAACTTTGGTGAAAAATATCGTCTTAGGAAGGTCATACCTAAGATACTTCAAAAATTTGTATACCTCTTCCGCTTCCTGACTTATATGAAATTTCAGCTTTGTGGTCAGAATGATATAGAACCGATTCAATAAATCTGTCCCCACCATCAGTTCGTGACGTGTATATCTTTTGTCAGCTTCTGTGTTACAGAAAACACAATGTCATTAAATATTTAAGGAAACAGATATTATATTGTGTACATTTATACACAATGCAACATTTTGTCATCTTTTTACAAAGGAACTGTCAGTTATTGTTATAGAATCAATCAATGAATAAGTCACAAAATCACTGCATCTGATTGGTCAAGAAGGATTGGTAGGGGCACATTTAATGAATCGAACCTATTTCCTCCTTTTCCATAAATTTGTCCAGGTGGGATTTGAATGAATTTAGCGAGGGTGCATTTGTAATTGTCTTTTGTAGCCTATTCCAAATTCTTGCAAATTTTACAGAGAAATCTTTGATCTTTAATCTTAATTGAGTTTGTTCTTTGCACTGAATCTTTGTCCTGTATTTCTCATTAGCTCTAGGATGTGGCATGCTTCTGATTCATAGTCTTTTTTCATGTATAATCTTAGAGGCTTCGATTAAAACCCTCTTAATCGTCTGTGTGCCAAAGTTTTTTTTTTATATTTCTATTTATTTTTCTCTGGCCAGGATTTTACAGAAAACCTTACCATGCCACCTGACTCGGGCATAGCAGGGGTTATTATAACATGCAGAATATCATCAAAAATGGCTGATAAAGATTAATGTATAACAAAAAGAATGTACAAAAAATACACTACTATCAGTCACTCTTTCATGCTTTCTTGCGTACTCTATGTTTATAAAAGTTGCATACTGTTGAAGAAAAGACTTGTTTATGTATAATACGGAGTTCATGAATATAAATCTAAAAGATATTATCAAATATCTCTTGAAGTGGGGCCCAAAATTTTTCACAAACAGGCATTTTATCATTTCTTGCAGCAGTATACAGCTCTGCTGGATGATATTTCTTCAAAACATTTTTAATACCAATGATATTTGGAGTTTGATCTTTACATTTACACTTATATAT
This sequence comes from Modiolus philippinarum, assembly GCA_002080025.1. NCBI lineage: Eukaryota > Metazoa > Mollusca > Bivalvia > Mytilida > Modiolidae > Modiolus > Modiolus philippinarum. The sequence goes on along the minus strand of MJUU01031657.1, from coordinate 1,256 downwards.
ATATAGTTTTTGCCAACAATAATTAGAAAAATCAAAAATAGACCTTCTTCTTCACAGCCGAGGAAAATATGTTTTTTTTTCTAATAAGAAATTGTCATAAAACCTGACAGTGTGTATTGAATAAATATTACCCAAAATGTCTTCTTCATTAAAAAACAAAAGTAGTATATGGGTACGAACAAAGTCGTATTTGAGGAGGTGGTGCGAGGTGGTGCCGGAAGTGACGTCACCGGAAGTGACGTAGAGTGGAAGTGACGTGACAGAAATCACGTGACCGGAACACGAAGTGTTTTTACTGCGCATGCGCAACCGGAAGTAGGTGTGTAACTACTGTAAGTAGCCATATTGACCGGAAATGACGTGTTGGAACAACATGTGACCCCGCAGGGGTCACGGTTGACTTTAGTGGAGCGCGCATGCGCAACCGGAAGTAGGTGTGTAACTACTATAAGTAGCCATATTGACCGGAAATGACGTGTCCGGAATTTTCCTTCATTTTTCCCCTTTTTATATGTTGTAACAATGTTCTTTAAATTTTCTTCCCTTTTCATTCAATTTCTCCCTTGTCTCACCCTTTTTATTGTTGTTATACTTTTTCAACTCCTTTCCAATGTTGTATTTCAATCCAATGTCTAGACTAATACCCTTTTTTAAATGTTTTAATAGCGTTTTGCCCCTTTTCAGTATTGTTCTTTGTATTTTCTTTCTTTTTCATCCAATTTCTAGACTAATACCCTTTTTTAAAGGTTGTTATACCCTTTAAACCCCTTTTCAGTATTGTTCTTTGTATTTTCTACTTTTTTCATCCAATTTTCTCCATAATCTCACTCTTTTAAATGTTGTTATACCTTTTCAGCCCCTTTTTCAGTATTGTTCTGCAATCCAATGTTTCACCTAATATCCAGGTGTTGTCATTCAGCAATTGTCGTTGTATAACTGTGGGTGTCTTCTATCAGGTCCGCGTTCGTGAAAGGGACATAATTATGAATTGTT
>MJUU01031652.1:32493-62720 GCA_002080025.1 Modiolus philippinarum | reverse complement strand
GTTGTAACAAAAGCTCTTTGTTCCCACGCGTTTCTACGTTGTTTTTCTAAAGTTTGGTCTTTGGTTAAATTTTCATCTAACTTTTCAGGAATGGACATTTTTGTGGAGCTTGCAAATGTTGTTCTTCTGGCATTTTGATCAATAGGATTTGTAGTTTCTATTTCGTCAATCAATTCTATATCGATATCACAGTGATTGATCTCGTTATCTGACTCCATTCCATCATCTGTTTCAATACTTATAACATCAATGTCACTCGTTTGAGTAGTTTCAGTATTAAGTTTTTTCAATCCCAGGCTAGACCCTGTTTTCATGTGCCCTGAACTAATGTTGACCTCTGCGATGCAAATACATTTTCTTGTATTGTGTTCTGTTTCTGGTTTATGGCTACACTTTTCTCCTGCCTGAGAACTATTGGTTTGTTCTGCAAATGTACTTCTATGCTCGGCTCTTTGAGAGTTGTCAAAAGACGTCATTGGTATATCATATGCTCCTTGTCTTATGTTAGATCTTTGAAGTACACCAATTTTGTTCTGACCACGAAAAAACAGTTTCCAGATATTGAAAGCCGTGCACAAGGTAACCACAACTATACTAAATATAATTGATGTGGCAACAGTCCCCCAGAAGATGTAATAAACAGAGCTATAATCCCCATATAGAATGTGGGGTTGGCATGTTGAAATTGAATCGTTTGAGGGTATAAGAAAATTAGCCACTGATAAAAATGCAGAAAAACATGGAACTAAAGCAATAAGTTTTTTCTTATGGACATTGAACCTTTCTTTAATTCCAAAATTGTACGACTTGATGGTCAGAAACCTTTCCAAAGAAAGCATTAAAATGAAACCATACACTAATACAAAACCAAATGAAAGCATAAAAATTGAAATTCGACATAAGTAAAGATTATTTCGCAATGACGTGTTTGATAGAATGTTCAAAACAAGAGGCAGGTTTAGAACACATTCACTAATGCAAAGGGAAGTCATTAGTAGACTGTGAAACTCCATTCTTAAAGATTTGACTGCAACAATTGTGACAAACATATTTTGAAACAATGAAGCCCCCAATGAACTCGATACAAGAATAATTTGAAAGACCGTCACACTGTCATCGAACTCTGACGTTTGATTGACTTCCGTTGACTGAAAAAGAAGAAAAATAAATGAATTTGTATCATATTATTAACTTTATATGATATCAATATTGTAAATATATAGTTGGAATTTCGCATTATTAGTAAAATAACTGCAGAAATGTGATAAGATGATAACTGTTCAAATATTTTTAAGTATGTTGTAGAAATCTATTTTTCGCATGATTCAGTATTAACGATTCCAATGAAACAAATGATACTAGTATCTTCCTTAGTAGATTTCCAAAAATAAAGCGGTCTTTGAAACTTTCAGCAATTTTACAAAAGCTGGAATTAAATATTTTTGAAATCCAATTGGTGAAAATGTTTGCCCTGAGGTATATACAAATTTTTAAAGCATGGTTGCTTATGAGAATTCCAAAAAATATTTGTCGTTGAGACTTTAAGGTTAGTTACCAAAATTGAAATCATTGTAAGAATTATGGCTTTTCAGATATTTGTTTTAACAAAATACTTGCAAAAATATAAAATTATATGCTAAAATGAAAAAAAAATTAGTCTTTGACATTTTCAGAAATCTGACTACGGTTGGAATTGGACTGAAAACTTCGAAAACTCGTTGCGTATTTACAAATTATATGCAATTATTCTTCTACAAAATGAAAATTCTAAATCAAAATTCTAATAGAAGATCAATTTACATGTCACATTTTTAAAAGTTCAAAACAGGGGGTCTTATTCATGATACATTAAAAGTGCCTATCTACAGACTTAAAGCAACATAGTAAAAAAATTCCTGAAATGCAAAAATTTTGGAGGTTTTCGAATTCGAGTCGCATGCAATATCTGTCAAAATCGACATCTAGGGGCCTCGTGTTTACTACAAGACTAATATTAAATATTTGAAAGCATATTGCACATCTGCAGCAAGATGAAATTCCCAAATCCATACATAAAAGAATAGTTCATCTCACAAGAAAAGGTTTACGTACGGACAGTCGAAGAAAAACGACATAATCCATGAACTTTCAATCGAAAGTGCAATGATAATACTATGATAGTAGGTCAAACCTATTGAATAGTGTTAAGAAGAAAATGTCATATAATGTCAAGCAATCATATTGACCCTCTTTGGTAAAATAATAGATAAAGATTCAAGATAATTAATAAAGTTTCCAAAAAAAAAAAAATGTCAATAAATTAGTTTCCAGAACTATCAGATAAAATGATGATTGTTTTGTCATCAATGAATAATATTGTATTAATAAAAATGCTTTCAGCATGTTCGTGACGTACTGTATACTAAAATATGGTTGAAAAGGGAGTATAGGAAAATTGGAAGGAATGAAACTCCATGCTTTATAACTTTTGGATTCAATATGCAATAACCCAGCTTGCGACCTTAATGTCGTATCCCTCATAATAATTTTCATTCAAAATACGAAATATACTTTATCATCTCCACCTTCAGTCAATTCTCATGAAAATATGAATGTCTTTATGGCCATGATAAAACATCTCGCTCAACAAGACCAGTAATATATATTTGTAGGAATAATGTTCAAATAAATAACAAAAAGTACCGATGTTACTATTGGTTTAGTTTCTGCTTATACACATTTCGACAATTTATGTCTCTTTAGTGCAGATAACGAAATCCATATACCGAAAATGTCAAAATAGTAAAGCTAAAATCAACTAAGGACAGGGCTATGCGAGAGGGAAATACTCCTTGTTTTTACATTTTTTGGTTAAATTTAGATATTTCATGTTTCTGATTGAGGTGTAAATATTTCTATACATTGAATTAATTTCAATTCTGAGTTGCCTGAATGGCAAAACGAGGACTACATAGGTGACATCAACTGGCATAGTGGTAAAATAAACATTTTTGGCTTATGTAGGTGAATATATTACACTTTAAGTCGTAAAGTTAAGAGATAGATGGAGGTGAAGTTTGAGCGGTAAAGTCGCAAGTTGTGAAACTTTGGAATACGTGGAGATATGGTATGGATTTTCATGAAACAGTTGCATGTTTACAAATGCTAGCACATGCCAGCAATGCATATCAAAATTCAATGAAAAAAATATACTATATCATCCCCGCCATGTCATCCAATCAGTTCTAATTCAAGAGAATCGGCTTTATTGTAATGAAAAAACACCCCACTAAAGAAGACCAGTAAGATTTCCTTGTTGTTTATGTTCTCTAAGTTATAACCATTTTAACACATTAAATAATACGCAATTCATATTCTGACATTCTTATTGACATTGCTCTCAATATTCGAAGCTTACAAATTACAGAAAACATGAAACCCTTTAGGTGCCTTATTAAATTTAAGGTTGTTTTGGAGACTAAAAACAAAACCATAGATTTTTCTTATTTTTCTATGATTAAGTAGAAAATTAATCGGTCACCGAACTCGTAATTCCTGGTAAAGCCGCCGAAAACAGCAAGATTTTGATTTTTTTGATAAAGTTTTTTTTTAAAGAGTATATATGTTAGCAAAATTAGGCATTAAGTCTATTTCCTAGGCAATAACCTAATTCCTAGGCACTTACTTATTGCCTAAAATTTTCAGGCATTAGGCTTATTTCCTGAAATTATCAATGTCAAATTCTGACTATTTCCTAGGCAGTAATGGTGAATATAGGATATGGAGTAAATGCACATGAGACAAAGTCTCTACAAATACATGGTAAAAAACAAGCAAAGGAACAACGCTTTTATTGTTATCCTCATCTTGAAGTCACCATGAGGCCTTCAACAATAAGTTTTGCTCAAACCTCATAGTAAGTTCAAGACGGCCCCTAGCACCGGTTTAAGCGGAATTCTTTGCTAATTGTCGAGCAACGCTACATCCATGTCTTCATTGATCATGGGTGCGGGATTGTCAACAAACATCAATTAAACTGGCAAAGTGCTCTTACAATCACCGCCATCTTTTGCAAGACAAAAGCACTAGTGTCTTAAGATAGTGGAATATTTCAACACATAGACAAACACAGGGCAATCATCAAATCGAATGTAAGAAAACTTTGCGTTATAAAATAGTGAGATGTGGGCACTTAAAACAGGTGGCCAGGATTACATTTCGAAATTACAAAAATAGATGCCAAAATTTGAAGTATGAATAGTATATCCATATGAGAAATTCTCTCACGCACAAGTACACCAAAACTGAAAAATATAATGAGCATACATCTCTCGCACGGGGAATCTTTTTACGTACGCCACACTGTAGGAAAGACAAATTCCAGTCGTAAATGGTGAATAAAAGGATATGGAGTAAATGCACATGAGACAAAGTCTCTACAAATACATGGTAAAAACAAGCAAAGGAACAACGCTTTAATTGTTGTTCTTCATCTTGAAACCAACATGAGGCCTTCAACAATGAGCTTTGCTCATACCTCATAGTAAGTTCATGACGGCCCCTATCACCGGTTTAAGCGGAATTCTTTGCTAATTGTCGAGCAACGCTATATCAATGTCTTCATTGGTCATGGGTGCGGGATTGTCAACAAACATCAATTAAACTGGCAAAGTGCTCTTACAATCACTGTCATCCTTTGCCCGACAAAAGCAATAGTGTCTTAAGCTAGTGGACGATTACAACACATAGACAAACACAGGGCACTCATCAAGTTGAATGTAAGAAAACTTGGCGTTATAAAATAGTGAGATGTGGGCACTTAAAACAGGTGGTCAGGATTACATTTCGAAATTACAAAAATAAATGCCAAACTCTGAAAGTATATAGGAAGAAAACCAATTTCAGAATTTTTTATACGAATTAAACGATAGATTTTGGTGAAAATGTAGTATATAGTGTGTTAAAGAATTCACTTTATGATTTTATAACCCCCCTTTTCCTCGTTCTTTCTTCGGTATTCGTTTGCAAATGTATTTAAAAGTATGAAATAAAAAATGGGGGTTACAGATCATAAATTTAAAATAAGGACGAAAATGTGACTTTTCTCTTTATATTTCTTTATAAATATATCCATTTAACAGAATAAGACTTCTTCAAAAAGTGACATATTTTGCACACTCACACGTTAAAGATGCTTATTTTATATAATGGATTATCATTAAACTATTCAAAATCATTATAGGTAATTTAAATGGTAAATCCCTATTTTCACCAGGTGTGCATGATTGATCCGCAATTTTAGGCACCCGAACCACATTATTAAAGACTGGTATTTTGAACAGATCACATCCGACGTATGATACCAGAAATAACACTAGGAAAAAAAGGAAACGGGGAATGTTTCAAAGAGACAACGACCCTAAGAGGAGTTATAACAACTCAAAGCCATCATAAGATCTTCAATGAACGGTGAGGAAACCCAACAACAAACGGCAGGTTGGAGTCGGCCCCTAAATAAAGAGTAATCAAGTTCAGCGAAATAAACATCATCCTAGACTCCTATAGACATAAAGTAAACTAACAAGAAAACAGACAATACAAAGCTACTTTTAAAACGTCACAGTATGACAAACGTCACGTCATGGAGTTGGTCACATAGGGCGAACATATTTCTGACCTATAAATACGTAGGGCGGTGAACTTTAATACCAGCACTCGGATATGGTCTATTGATTTATTCTATAAATTATACTAAGACTTTGATAATTAAAGTATATGTAGATTTGGTTTTTTAAATCATTAAAAGAATTTTTAAAAAAATTTAAATTGTACTACTGCCTTAATTTTCCCTTTCAACAGTATATGGCTACAACGGAAAAAATAAGCTATGCTCTGTATAAACTGAGATAAAAAAAAAACTTTTAGTACTCAGCTTGGCTACCAAAAAAAAACGAAACTTTTGGTGAACAATGAAATATGAAACTTTTTCTCTCCAAGTACAAATCAGGTGGAATCAATTGAATATAATCGGCATATAATAACATTTTAGACTTAAAGATAAAAAAAAAACCAATACTACTTGATGATTGGCTCGTGGACGTTTTTGTGAAAGGCTACATATTGAAATAATTTGTCAAACGTCTTATATTGCCTTTCCCAATGACATTTTTTGTCAAAGTGATAATAATGTATGTCGTTTTATTTTTTTCGGTCCTTAAATTTTTGTTCATAAATAAAAACTAGAAAATATATACTCCGCTGTGCATTTGATTCAAGAAATTAAAAAAAATACTGGTGCACAACATGCACATTGGCGATATGAACTGATTATTCTGTGAATTTTACCCAGAGATCAATGAAGAGTTGTCATAAGAATTAATTTTTTTTTCTCAAAAAAATCCAAAAAAGGAAAAATTAAATCAAGTAAAATTTTAATACAGCTGTTGCACAAATGACAATATGCATTGTACATCCAGTGACAGTTTCAGCGAATTTCTCTCAGTGGTCTTGGATAGTTGTTGGCAAAAAGTAAGTTGCCCAATGGCGGGTTCAAGGAATAAACAAGAATTATCAAATAAAATTCAAAATACCTGTTGCACAATGGCAATATACACTTAACATAATGGCCAAGTTTCATAGAATTTCCATTATTGATCTTGGACTTGTCGCCAGAAAGTGTGTACTTCTACGGCAAACGGAATGACAAGCGTACGAACGAACGAACGAAAGGACATAATGATCACAATACACCGCACCGCTAAAGCGGTGGTATGATAAGCAGAAAAGGGTGTTTTTACCCGCAGACAACTCTCCCCGAGCTACACTTTAATCCATCTTTCTAAGTTACGTTTTGTCCTATTCTTTGATTTGTTGAGATAATGGTCTTATAGTTAGTACACCACTTTTGCTTGGTTTTATTTGCATGCTTATTATACTATAGGTAAACGGTATAGAGAGAGGAGAGATTTGGGTGAACTGGATTAATTCTACGACTATCCCGAGTTCCAAGTATTTTTTCACGTTTGTCCTTTTTTTATATGTGTTTTAATGTGAAGTTGTGAATTGTGGCCTGTTTTTATAATTTTCGAATATTTTAGGCATGTACTGTTATCATCAATTCTTTTGAACTTCTAAAAACACGCAATTTAGCTCTTTAATTTAATACTGTGGAAGTACTTTTATTCGTGGACATCAATTTTCGTGGTTTTAATAAAAATTACTATTTCGTGGGAACTTAAATTTGTGGTTTCAAATTCTATGCATTAAAACTCAATGGAAAAAAATACATTGCGTTAGGAACTTGATTTCGTGGTTTTAGCGAGCCACGAAATCCACGAAAATTGTAACCCCACGAACAATAGTACTTTCACAGTATTATTTAGATATTTTCCAATTCATTTAACGAAATATTAATGGTAATTATTATGCCAACTCTAATCTTTTGTTATTTTGTTATTTAGACTTTTATGTTTGAAATTTAATCTGAAAAAATTTCAATCGAATAACGATGAAAATATGTGCAAGTTTTAATTTGGGTTTTTGCTGCCTGTTATTTATTTCTTCAAACATTTATCTCCATTTACAACAAACGGATGTCGACACGACATCAATCCGGGTTTTCCTTCATTCTAAAAAAGAGAAGAATAACTAATCATCTGCCAAACCTCATTGACTGATACCCCTCTCCCCTATTGTAAGTATTTGCAAGTCACAAAAACAGGATAACAGTAAACACCTACAATGGCCGGGAACTACAAGGACATGCTACAATTTACAAGCGAACTGTACTGGAAAAAGCAATAATGAAAACAAGAGACAAACATTAATAACGATAAGAACTCTTGATAGCCGGACTTGGTACCGGCACTAGCAAAAGCCAGTGGTACGGTTAAACCGGTGTATGGGTACCCAAACCTCCCCTTTCTCTATTCCGTTTCCCTATAGTATAATAAACATGCGAATAAAATCCAATACAGCTAGACTACTTACCCAATGACTACTATCTTGGAGAAGAAAAGCACATGACAAAACGTAACTTAGAAAGATGGGCTAGAGTGTTCGCCGCTAAACTACCGGCTAGCTCAAGGAATCTATTCTGCTGGTAAAACACTATCGCACTACGGAAGACTTGTCTCAGAAAACCTAGAAGAAGTTAGTATCCCATTTGGTGCTAGAAATAAGCAAACAATAAACAATTATTGCAAGATTTTGACTTAACAGTCAGATCACTGGATAAAAGTATGAAAGCGACGTGTCCAGGAACTACAATTAATCAAAATTTGATTTGATCTGGCTTCAATTCTAAAGAAAATAGTTTTTGTTTATTTTCCATCGAGTCGATACTCTGATGGTAGCTATTTGAATAATGGTTTGACATAAAAGGAAAAACCTTACGCCAACCAACATTATGTTAGTAATATGTATGCCCTATGGTTTAAATAAATGCGATTATTAATTCTAAGTTCAAAGGGGCATAACCCATTGAAACATTGCACTATATAAATCCCCGACAATATTCCCATCTGCATAGCATGTCCTGGCTACATACAAAGTTTTATGAAATTCTGTTGCTTTCAAGCATATGGTGAAACACCAAATATTTTCTAAGTTCCAAAGGGGGGTGGGGATAACTCCTGCAAAAATTACACGATGAAAAATTGTAGACAATATCTACATCTTCATATGTTGTCCTTGCTATAAACGAAGCTCAAATGTCCTTGCTACATGCAAAGTTTTGCCTTTCTTGTTTTAATAAAATTTAAAGTATTTCTCTGAACATCTGTATATATAATGCCCACATCTCACAATTTTACTTGCCAAAGTTTTCTTATTATTATATCGATGAGTGTCCTCTGATCGTTTGCATGTTGTATTGTCTATTTGTCCTTTGTCGGGCAACGGATGACAGTGTTTGGAAGAGTACTTTACCCGATATTTTATGTTTGTTGACTACTCCGCATCTATATCAAAATCATACATGGATATAACGTTGTCAAAAACGTTTACGAGAGAATTCCGCTCAAACCGACGCTAGAGGCCGTCTTATTCTTACTATAGGGAAGGAGTGTTTGTTCTTTGTTGACTTCAAGGTGAAGAACAACAATAAAAGTGTTGTTCCATTTGCTTTATCTTACAAAGAATTTTTTTTCATTTACTCCTTATTCTTTTATGTGTTTTTTTCATGAAATTTTGTTGAACAGTTACAGCAAAGTTGCGCTTACAAGCATATCGTTAAAATATTTTTAAATTTTGAAGATTAACGTTGAATAACTTATGGAAAAATTGAACAAATAAATACCAACAATATGCAGATCTTCATATGGTGTCTTTGCTACACCAAAGTTTAATGAAATCTGTTGAACAGTTACAGAGACGTTGCGCTTACAAGCGTATGGTCAAAACACCTGTGAATTTCTTAGTCCAAAAGAACATAACTCCTGGAAAATTTGCGGTCTGAAAAATCCCTGACAATTTGCGTTTATGAAGTAAAATCACCGAGTCCTATCCAAGTACTGACAAATTCAAAAGCCACCAGAAGTTGTTCGAATAATATTTTAAGTGTTATTGTGATTCTGTCCAGCAATTGTACATTTCGGTCATTGTTAATTTATCCGTTTGTCTTTTTTATTATTTAGGTGTTTCAACCCCTATTTTTGATAAGCGGTGGGTCTCATCAGTGGTCAGTCGCTTAATTTGTTATTGCAGATTGGCTTTATTTAATTCACAATACTTTATGTTGGACCAAAATCTGCAATTCAAATTACACAATCTTATCTCAGTACTGACAAACTCAAAGTCACAAAAGTATTGTCTTTGTGATGCCAAGTATGTAATATGTTGTTGAATACATATTGCTCTACTACTTTCAATGATGCTGATTGCAAAAGTGTTTTTTCTGTGAAGTAAAATCACCGAGTGCTATCTCAGTACTGACAAAGAAGAATTGTTCCATAGTGGCAAGAATCTGTTTTGCACATTTGAGTAGTCATTATTTTATACTGTCCTATTCATTTATTGAGAGTATTTCTTGTATTTTATTTCCAATATTATTTATTTGTTTAAATAACATTTTAAGTTTTATTGTGATTCTGACCTGTGATTGTACATTTCAGTCATTGTTAATTTTTCCTGTTATTTCTTTCATTATTTTAATAGGTGTTTCGACCCCTATTTTTAATAAGCGGTGTGTCTCATCAGTGGTCAGCCATTATTGAATTCACACAATTTTTTGTTGGACCATACGCCTATTTATGGCACGCATTGACTGATCATTTTTATGATTTAATGCTTTGTAAAAATATCAACATGTTTTACAGTTGTCAAGAAACGAAGATTCGAACAACTACCATGAGTGATTTTATTAATGTTGGGAAAAATCAGTATATGGGACTTTTTCAAAAAAGTCCATTTTTCTGTCCAGTAAATGTTTTTCCTTGAATTTTAATTTTTTCTATTTTCTTTTTCGCTGTTTGTAAATATAGCTTCTGCTCGACAACCGACATAAAAATTCATTTAGTTTTGAATAGGACATCTGTGAATATTTTGCACTTAAGTGCCCCAAAATAGCAAAAAGGCCTGTCCCACAGTGACAAATATCTGCAAACATCCCATTTTTGTATAATTTGCTTGATTTTGTTTGCCATTTTTTAACTGTTATCTATTAGAAATACATTCAAACAATTAAAAAAGAGTTCATTCATTGGGAGTAGTTGTAACAAATTTTCTTAAATCAGTTTTAAATGGGTGTCCATAGAAAAATGTCCATTTCGCAACGCCAACGCTAAATAGTCAACAGAGCGCTCGTTTTGTGATTAAGATTACATTTTTTGGTGTAGAAACATTTGTCATTTACTATTCTAACTGTAAGATAGCACAGAACAGATATGTTACAATCCATTTCTCTTAGGTGATTGAATTTGTTGGTACAGTTGACATCGTATTTTTGTTCTTGTCCACATCGCAACGATCAATATTTCCAAGAGGCGTCCATCATAAAATCATGAAATTCATAATAATTATAACTTACCTTATGCATTGTACGGTAATTGCTGAATTGTGGTTCTAGGATATATGATAAAGAAGAAATCGCCAGTAACATGTAAATATGTCTACTGTGCAGCGGTCCACTTCGCAACGCTACAAGGACGTTACGTAGAGGACAAAACCTCTTAGTGTATCAGACAAACTGCTGCACCTCTACCACAAAAATTTATAAAAATAAATTGCAAGAATTCTGATGCATGCTTGCTGGCAATTAATATAAAAACAAGAAGAAGAGAAGCAGGCTTTATCCGCATTTGACAGCTAAATGTGTGAAAATGTCCACTACGTAATGGCGTCAATCACTCCTCGAAAATGTAGCGAAGTGGACAAAATTGTTGCGAAGTGGACCGTTGCAAAGTGGACATTTTCGTACATTTTTAAAAAAAAAATTTATAGAAAATCTGTATAGAAATTTTATCTGCTTGATATAATACTGTGGGTACGAGATCAGTAATTTTGATGCTTGAATGATATTTCCTATTGCATGGTTTTTCCGTTTGAATTCGACAATTGAATATTGCATATTTTCATAATTTTCTGTCACAAACGTTAAAAGTATGCTTGTGGTGCTTTACTTGTGATTTTGTTGATGTATCTTATTATTATCTTGTACTTAATTGTCTGCGGTTGCAGAATATACAAAAAAAAATATTGTTACAAAAACATTTTTCTCATTTAGGAAAGAGAGAATCTAAACGTTGCGAAGTGGACATTTTGGGGTAACCTGCTTACTTTCGATGACCTTTCTACACACTTAGGTTTATGTTTAAAATTGCATATCCTTAATTTAGTGTCTACTGATATTAAGGTTTCAACAGCTACTATTTAATTGCTGGGTCGAAGAAGTTTATTTTTGTGTTTTTTCAGTAGGCAAAAGTGCACATTTCTTGAAAAATGTCCCATATGCGAATTTCCATCGATTAAATTTTCTATTCTCATCATGTAGCTTTTGATGTTCAATTTCACTTCTTGTTTGAAATTCTTAGTGTTTTTCAATTTCAACTCTTGCCTTAGAGATGAATTTTTATTCGTTCGATTAATTTTTGCTGTAGTCTATTACGATTTCTTTACCGGTAGTTCAGTATTTGACTGAGTTTTTCTACGCGTAATCATATAGCTATTGTCTACAATTATTAAGTTGTAAGTCTACATTTTGGCTAATCAGTCGATTTTTTAATTCGACTTTTTATTTGCCGTGGTCAAGTTTTGACCAGCTATTTCTTTATTGTTCAGTATTACACTGAATACTTTTCTATGGCCATTTTCTGTGTGTAGATAGCTTAAGATGAACGTGCCATCTGATTGATTAAGCTTTTGAGTTTGTCAATACTGAGATAAGATTCGATAATTTTATTTACATAGAGATCTATAATTAATATTCATAATATAATGATCTTGACGGGTACTCGAAAGATCTGGTGAGTTCGATTGGATTCGCTAAGATTGGTTATCTTTAGTTTTTCCGTGGTCCAACAAAAAGTATTGTGAAATCAATAAAGTCAATCTGCAATAACAAAAGCGGCTGACCACTGATGAGACCCAACGCTTATTAAAAATAGGTGTCGAAACACCTTTTAAAATATTGAAAGAAATAACAGGAAAAATTAACTATGACCAAATCGACAATTACAGGTCAGAATCACATTTAAACTTAAAATGTTATTTAAACAAATAAATAATATTGGAAATACAACACAAGATAATTATGCTCTCAATAAATTAATAGGACAGTATAAAATAGTGACTACTCAAATGTGCTAAACATATGCTTGTCACTCTGAAAAAATTCTTCTTTGTCAGTACTGAGTTAGCACTCGATGATTTTACTTCACAGAAGAAAAATAGCAACTAGTATCATTGAAAGTAGTAGAGCAATATGTATTCAACCACACATTACATTCTTCGTACCACAAAGACAATACTTTTTGTGACTTTTGAGTTTGTCAGTACTGAGATAAGATCGGGTAATTTTAATTGCAAAAACATCTGCATATGATGTCCTTGCTACAAACAAAGTCTCATGAAATTATGATGAATAGTTACAGAGGAGTTGCGCTTACAAGATCTGGCAGTCGTCCACCGGACTTCCCGCCTTACATCACCATTTCAATAACCGGATTTCCCAACTGGAAAACCAGGTGAAAAATTCTTTTTTAACATTTCAATTAAGTGAGAAATATTTAAGCATTGGTTACAATAAAAAGACATTTTTTGTACAAATACGAAATTGGCAAGCAAAATATTTTCATTGATTAAATATTATAAGTTTGAAGCAATATAATATATAGTTATTATATAGATACATGCCATATCAATAAAAATGTTACTCGTGTCGATCAACGCAGTGGATTAAACTCGTTGCGGAACAAAGTTCCGCAACTCCTTTAATCCTTCTGCATTGTTCGGCACTCGCGACATTTTTATTGATATCCACGACGGTCAATTAGTTATACTATAAGAAATCAATAATTATGAATTCTTTATAGTTTTAATTTCTTTTCTTTTTGCACGGCGTTTCTGTTAGAATACAAATTCTTTAAGTGATGGAATAACTATTCTATTATGTTTTTAAATATAACTCAAACCCATATTCAGACTTTGTGATATAAGAAAGATTTTTTTTACAATTTTTTAATAAGTGCTTCACACGAAGTGTATGCCTTCTATATGCTTAACAATGCTATACTTCACAAGATTGGTAGATCTGCAAATATGTATCAGCAAATTTAAGGTAGTTCCATCTCAGGTATTCGAACAATCGCTGTTGTAACATTTATGACAACACCACCTGCACTGAGTACAAAGCTCTATACCACTGGGCCATATAGGCTATATAAGATTTAGCTTTCGAAGACTCGTTGATACCTCCTCGAAGGTTTAATCTGTGGTTGGAACGACGAACAGGATGTATAGGAACTCATCGAAATGGGGCCTTATAAGCAACAGTGAAATTCAAATTTAGTGTTGCGTGTCACTCAAATTGTGATGGTAAAATTCCTCAGTGGAAAGATGTTCTCGATAATATCACATTCTAAATCTCTAACTCAGTTGGTCTTTGACTTCAGACGCATATAATTCATTTTTCAAGACCTGTATAAGCATATTTACATGCTTATCCTGGAGATTAAATAACATTTCCAAGTTTGTCGCTGTTTTAGACGTTATATATATAAGGTAACGGAGACAAACAAATTGCCAGAGGTAAGACATGTTTAAGGTAAGTTTAAGAGATATACCGTTCTTCTGCGGAACTTGTGAGCTAATGCAAGATTGACAATCAAAAATAAAACATTACAAACTTTCCTGTCTTGAATAAAAAATCATGTGAATTTAGATACTGTATATAGCTATTTGGGCAATTACTACCTTTTCAGTGCAGTTAATATCAAAACATTTGGCAAATAATGATAAGAATTAAACGGGTTAACACATCAGGTGATCAGGTGAAAATTATACAATCAATCAAGGTAAAATCAATTGTTGCACCTTGTACAACACATATTAGGCATCTTAGATAAAAACCATAGCGTTAAGTACATAAAAATCAACTCTCAGATGCCGAGTCGCGGTAGCCTCGTTGTTATATTTGTAAAAATAAAAATGTATACACAAATGCCTGCATTCTCATACAGTTAAAACAAATTTTAAAAAAGTATTAAAAGCCGCAAATCATTAACGAGAAAGATTTAATGTGAAACAATGATTTGCTATACATGGAACAGCTGACAATTAGTCAAAATACCAGTAGAAATTCACAATTAAGATATGTATAATTATCATTCTGACAAACTACGGTTATTGTCATTTTGAAGTAAAATCATAATTACATTCTTTCAAAATGTTCAATGGTCTGTCGAAAATTTTCTGAAAGAAATATGGATTCTTTTTGTTGTCTATGGTAACGGTGATAGATTTTTTCTGAGATTTGTGGATACAGAGATATAATTTACTTACATTCATCATACAAAATTTGTTAATGTAAAGCTCTCTTTCTGGTTTTTGACCTGGAATATTAAACAAGATATTTTTTGTTGTGGTCATAATGATTTGTTAAAGTGATTGGTTCTTTTTTTTTTATTTTGGATGTTAATACGATTCTTTTCTTTTCAAATAAATACTTAAATTTCCAAATTGGCCATACAGCTCATAAAAAGTATTGTAGTTGGAGTTAACAGATGTGTTATGGGCTCATGTTCATTTACTCCATATCCTTTCATAAAATATGAACTATCATCACTATAAACATAAGAAGTTTAAAAGGAAAAAAATAAGCTTGATTTTATGATATCCTGTTATTCTTATCACAAAATTACTCCTTTTTGTGGGTGTTAAGGTAATGGTAAGTGTCTTCATATCAATGCGTGCCATCGATTACTAATATAGATTATCAGATATTTTGATATATGTAAATAACCATATGTACTGCATGTGTTATGTCTATTGTTTGGTGCTTTTAGTTAATTGACACTTTTCTGCTGCGCCATCCAATCGCACATTTGGAGAGAAAAAAAGAAAGTCGGGTACGGGGAAGGTTTGATTTCGAGCCGGAGCAGTAATATCACGGCTTTTCTTTTGTGACGTAATAATGGACGGACTAATAAATCTGAAACCTGATATTTCGTCAATTTTGCTGAAAATTACCTCCTTCTCCCCGTAAATAATTGAAATCCGGAAACGTCAAATATGTTCATTAAAAGTACGATGACAAATACACATTTGTTTCGTTTTAACCTACAGATCAGATCATAAACAATGTAAATTTTATGGATAAAGGGTTCATTTCCATCAACATGAAAATTGCGTGTTCATATTTTCCAGTTGAATCTTTGTAAATTCATGTAAAAAAATGAGCACAAGATGAGCAATTTTTGATCTAAGTTGTATTAATCAATAAAAAAGCACTATGACCCATACTCTTTAGTTTTACCATAAAACTGTAAAGACTTGGAGACTTTCTCTCAGTTGCACCTACACCATATCCCTTAATTGTTAATCTTAATTACAGACTTCAAGTTGGTGTGATATGTTCATCGGTAAGTATCGAAGCAAAATGGGAACGGGGTAGGGAAAATTCATAAATCCAAAACACGGCATTTCATATGCAACACCAACATGACCAATGTAATAAACAAAAACAAACAAAGAAACGCCGTAATTATTATGCACTAGCGATGTAAACTCCCTTTTTACGTTTTAGCTCATTTTTATCCTGTCTATAATTTTCTTCTTCCTTGTACCCTTATTGACCCTAGTCAGAATTAACGTGAACATTTTCTGTGAAAGTCTTCCCAACGTTCGGAGAGAGACGGATTTGGATTTTAAGAAGAAATCCTTTAAAAGCTATCCCCAAGTATTCTTACAAATTGTCATACAAACAAACGTTTGGTTTTTCCACTCTTTGTAAATGTTAGCCTCAAAATAAACTAGAAATAACATTTAAAAAAAATATCAGTATTTCTCAACATACTAGAGCATGCATTTATTCCTTTTTCAAATGAGAACAGATATCTTTGGGTAGATTGAGAGTTTGTGACCGGACTGACTAACACCGACTGTGACAAAACGGACTTTTCGCTGGCAGTGTGACGGATGCCATGCGTGAAGCAGATCATGCTTACCCTTCAGAAGCACCTGATGATAACTTAGTTAAATTGGGGGTTTACGTACTGCTAGTTCTTTAGTTGTTTGGTGTTCTTGTTCTTTTTTTGTTTTTTTGTTTTTGTTTTTGTTTTTTTTGTCTTTGTCATACTCTCTCAATACGTGTTGGATGTGAATTGCAGTGATGCAGTGATTGTGGATTTATGATTTAAGAATTCCCCCTTTCTTCGATCTTCCTCGGTATTTGTTTTTCGATGTATCCATACACAATGAGAGGATATGGAGTAAATGCACATGAGATAAAGTTCTAACAAATACATTGCAACACTGTTTTTATTGCTGTTCTTCATGTTTTAGTAAGAAACGACAAAACACATTCAAATCCACAGTGTTAACGCTTAAGGTAGATCAGTAGTCTTCCGCCATTTTGAATTTGTTATTTATGCTGAAATGGTATTATCTGTTTTTTAAATATGCAAATATCTTTATTTGTAATGAATAAATCAATATTGTATCCATAAAACAAAATGCAAAGGACCTACACGGACTTGATTTCACATGTCTTTATCTAATTAGATGAGGTATGGCAACTTGATAATTAGATAATTTGGAAGAGGATTTTTGAAAAAGGGAGATAATTTGGTAAAAATATTTTACATAGATATCACTATGAAAATTCACATTTTACAAATTATATGGAAAACAAAGTCGGTGACCCCCATTTTTCTTTATATTTTTTGAA
Organism: Modiolus philippinarum; assembly: GCA_002080025.1. Lineage (NCBI taxonomy): Eukaryota > Metazoa > Mollusca > Bivalvia > Mytilida > Modiolidae > Modiolus > Modiolus philippinarum. The sequence goes on along the minus strand of MJUU01031652.1, from coordinate 45,358 downwards.
AGTATGTTCAAAGGGCTAACACATGAGTAAAGTAGAAAGAAATCTATGGAATAGTTTTCAAGAAATCAACAATATACCTGTTTTTCCCTATATATTCATTAGAAATATTTGATTATTTTGATATCAGTTATTTTAAAAACAAGCACGGTGACCCCCTCTTTTTTATTTTTTTATTTCAATGCTTATATAATAAGGAAACTTTCCTGTAAAAAAATTTAAAAATCTATGGAAAAAAAATTGGAGTACCCATCTACTTTAAGTGAAGAATATTTTACTATTTTTCCAGCATGGAAAAATCTTAAGGTCATCTGAATAATATGTTTTGCAAATTCAACCAGTGTTGTTGCATTTGGGAGATGATTAACAGAGTTTTTATGTTTTGTATCGATTTCAAGACAAACATACGGGAAATGATTACACATTGAACCCAATTTCAAAAACAATATTTTGATTTTCACCTCTAAAAATTGATGAAAAAATGAACTCATGTTCATTTACTCCATATCCTTTGGTAAAATATCAAATTATGAATGAAAAGCCCTTTACAGTAATAGTCACTTAGCTCCTACGCGTCAGGAAACTTGCCCACAATTTTTTAACACAACTAAATATTGAACAATAAAGTAGAGGAATATTTTTATTATCTGCTCGGAATCTATCAAATATTGTAATAAGGTTCTCAGTTGTTTTATGTCAGTTGCCCCTCCACTTCTTCAAAAAATTGTTTATTTATAAGCAATTAAAACTACTCACAATTAATCTATCTCAGTTTATAATTGAAGCTTCGAATTTTTGAGTAGTTTTGCTGGCACACTTCGAACACAGCCGACTGTGAAGAGAAAAAAGAGCGATTATCGATAAGTGATGTAAAGTTTATAGAAACAAAAAAGTCCCAAGTAGTTCATCGTATAAACTATTACATTTTTGTAACCAAATGTTTTTTTTTTCTACATGCACTCAAGAAAAAAAAAATCGACAAAAAATACTCACACGATGTGCTGTATAGTAAGCATAACAATATCCGATATTCTAAAAAATGTCTTCGATATTTTTAATGTAGCATATTATGTCAGATATTCCTACAATCTCTCAATTTCAAAACTAAAATTTCAAGTTAGGAAAGAAAAGAAAATTTATTTTATATTGCTGCTGAAAAACGCTGTTGGCTAGAATTGGTTACTGGACAAACATGAACACCATTCTTTTTCATCATGCAAAATATATAAGGTATTGTGCTTTGCTTCGAATTTATAAACGATTTGTAACCACATCTACTTATTTTCTTTTAAACGTATTTATTCGTTTTACACTACAAATATTGCATTCAAACTTTTTATTTAAATTTGACAAAGTAAATTTAGAGAGAAGAGAGGTTTTGGTATCCAAAAATGTTAATCTTAATGCTGGATTCTCTTAATGTTGGTGTCATCTTGTATTTTGAATTAAAAAAAAATTGACACCAGGGTCAATTTTTACAAAAAAGTATAATTGAACCCCCTGATGAAAAAAAACCAATCCACCTCTTCATTGCATTTTGAACCCCATACAATTATCTTTTTTCATGTGAATATACAGTGAATTATGTAAAAACAAATAGTTTACATCAGGAAGTTGTACATGTAAGGTTCAGATTTCCATCATAAGGGGTTCAAAATACCATTGGAAACAAAATTGTAGGGTTTAAATTCAAATAATGAAAAATTGAAATACCTTACAAACATATACTTAAGTGACTTCAAGATGAAGAAAAACAATGAAAGCATTGTTCGTTTGCTTTTTTATCATGCTTTTGTCGACACTCAGTCAAAGGTACATTTGCGTCAGATACTTTCATCGTTTACTAAAACTTTTTTTACAGGCAAAAGATAAATTAACCTAGAAATTAGGCAATAATACAAATATGATTTAGCCTTGAAATTAGATAACATTAAAATGATGAAGAGTCAAAACAGCATGACAGGCATTTCGTTAGACTTCAGATAGCGTAATAAATTTCAAGAACAATGTCAGAATAGCATAGAAACGTCACAGGATAAATAATTTTTAATAAAGATATTCTGCGTATAAAGTGATTTCAAAATTCAAGGTTTAAAAAGTGTGCGCATGTCGGGAGAGGGTGTTGTGATATGCCATAGCTAACCAATCGAGTTTTTAGGATGACAAAAATACATAACGCGATACAAACAAGAAATCAGTCCTTCTTTTGTCATAGATATTTATGCATTCAAAGGGGTATCAAAATCCAAAACAACGGCAGTAGAATACCGAAGGAACAAAGCACAAGATTACATAAATCAAAGTCCAGAGACAAGGCTAAATCAAGAACAGAAGAAGACAGAAAACTAAAGACACTACACGCCCACAAAACACACAACCACTACAAATACAACACAAAAAAAAACTAAAGCACTAAAAGTGTGAACTCTAAAAAAACAAAAGTGATATCAGGTGCTCTGGAAGGGTAATCATGTCCTGCTCTGTATACAGCGCGCGTCACACGGCCAGGAAGGCATATGTTTTGAAAGATCTGTTAGGTTACTGATTGGTTATTGTCATTTTCTAACCCTGAGACAAAACCAAAAGTGATGGCAAAAAAAAAAATACCACGATTAACCAATTTCTTATTTTTTTTAAACAGGGTTAAAAATCAAATGACTGAAGGTCGGAATGCCATTGAAATAAATCCAATTTTTTTTACAAAGGCTTGATGTACTATAACATACATTAATATTAAACTTTTTCAAACACAGCTTACATCACAATACACTTATTAAATTAAAAATATAATCCATTTCAAACGTCTAATTAAATTAGTAGTGATGTCGAAAAAAACATAATCATTTTTACGCTTCTGGTGTTTTTTTAAGAATTACGATGCCTCTGCAGATGGACTGTCAGTATTCGAAGTTATTCACCAAAAATTACTGACCCGAAAACCGATTTTATTGAAACTTGCAATACATAAATTTTACAAATTTTGTTTAAAACAAAGGTGCATAGCTTTGTCTTAAGCTGAATTTTTGCTTTTCTATTTATACCGTATAATTTATTTGTTCTTTATCAGCTTTTACAAGTTTGTAGGTTGAAGAACTTTCAAAAATTTTGGTTTGATCTGCACTGATGAGACATAAGTTGTAGAAATGCGCATATGCTGAAAAATATATTAAGACTAACTTCAGTATTTTGTTATTTGTTTTCAATTACAAGTGTAGCAATACTTACTCTGTACCAATATTATAAAAGCAAAGATGACAGGAAAAATCAACATTGGCTGAAAAGTAAAAAGAATCACATGCCCCAACATAGGGAAACCGCACAAAAACAAAAAAACAAAACAAAGATAAACGTAAGCAACAATTAGAATTTGGGATGGCTGGAATTGGAACAGATATTAGAAAAAGCCGTAGCTTTAAAACGGAAGCTAAACCTCTCTTTTCTATATTCCGTTTCCCTATAGTGTAAAAACCATACAAAATAAACCAAATACAGGCACACTACTAACTTGAAAAATTATTAGAGAAAACGATATTTTGGAAAATCTGTCTAGGAGTGTTATCTGTCTTATCTGCCGGTAAAACATTGTCGCACTCGGGAAGAAAAATCAAACTCACAACTCCTTTGAAGGGTTTTGTAAAGACGCATTTTGTGTTTCAGAAGATATCAACAGAATCACTGAGGGGTCAAGATGGGAATTTTTTATGTAAAGTTCAGCAAATACTATATTTACTGGACCATAGTTCATTAAGTACATTTTAGCTATATTTTCAAAAGGAGTGTTATAAATAAATCTTATTTGACTTAAGGGGGTTCGCTACTCCATTTGAAAATTTGTTTACTTTGGCTCTTTATACATAAAATCAAAACTACTCACGATATAGCTGTTTCAGCCATTTTCCTGCACTTTCGCAGCTTGTTTAGAACACACTAGAACAGATATATTTATATTGTTATTGAGAACTTGCCGATACAAATTATTGGTACAAAATTTTGAATAAGTACATAGTGTTAGCTTTTTGCAGCCAGATGTCTCAGTTTCTACATCGAAAAATATCAATAAAAACAAAGTTCACAAATGAATAGTAGTCAATGGTATAGCTATATTAGATTATATCTTATGTTCTAAAATATCTTTAACAAATTTTCAATAGAAAAAAAATGTATTGTATTAAAAAATAATTCATTGACACAAAAACCATAGTTCGGCTTTTTACCTCTCTACCCCAAAACCCAAAAAAGGTATTTTAGTAAAAGTAGCTTATCTAAACTACTCACAATATTATAATTCAAGCCTGTACAGGAGATTTTCCTGGACTGAAGCTCCTAAACTATGGTCTGAAGAGAGAAATCAGAAAAAAAGGAATTAATGGTATATGAATAATTATTGCTACTTACTGCACTTTGCAGTAACTCAAGGTTACTGATGTTCCTATCGCAACACCGTCAATTTAAGCAAACCAAAAAATAATGAATCAGGCTTTTGATTCCTTTAAAAGTATAATTTCTGTTAACGCTACAAATATTTCATACAAACGACATTTATTGAACATTTTACATGTAATAAATACTTTTAAAAAAACGTAGTTTGGGAGTTTCCAAAACTTGGTTCAATTGTTTTCTTGGAAATTGTGGTCTGTGATTGTAATTTTTGGTCATTATGGTTTGTTCAAGTAGCCTTTTGAATTTAAATTAATGTGAGGTGTAGTGTCTATATCTTACCTCAAGCATAAAGATCTTCGTTCAAAAAATTGGCATCGAAGAGCCTGTATCGCTGACCTAGAACACGGTTGACATTAACAGCAGCTGGCGGCGATGCAATAATAGTGCAAGCCTATAACACTATTTCTTTTAACGACTATTATGGAATCTGATTCCAACTGTCTCGGAATTTTAAAAGAAGATCTCTAAATATATTTTCCAATACATTTCCAATATTAATTAACATTCCCCTCTGGTTGCTTCTTTTGATTTAATGAAAACCCGAAAACACTATTTCTACAGGGGATCAACGGACTATTACATTGTGTATATCAAACATTATACAGTTATTGACTGGGACCGAAAACAACAGCTGTTTTGTTTGACCCGAGGACTGAACTGTTGCACGAATGCGAAGGCTGAGTGCAACAGTTTAGTCAGAGGGTCAAACAAAACAGCTGTTTTTTGAGGACCCAGTCTATAACTGCTTTGTTATACCTTTTCATGTTCAATGAATACGCTCCATTTCATCTGAATATAATTCACGTCGCAAATTTGGTTATGCAAACGACAGGAGATCATGTGATATGGGCGTGATATTTTTGAACCAATCAAAATAAGGCAGGTGGTCAACAGATCGGTGTCGGTCAACAGACTGAAAACTGTTGACTGGTCAACAGATCATTTTTTGGCTTGAGAAATAAAAGAGACAAATTGTCGATATTTTTTCCCAATGCATTTATATAAGGAAAATATTATAAGGTATAACAATGGTTCTTATTGGCCGAAAATTTTCAGAGAAGAAGATCTGTAAACGCTTTTCCCCAAACGGGTCTAATTTTAAACCACATTCCCTGCTGGTGACCATATTGCATTTTTTGCAAACCTCAAAACTCACTATTTCTCCGTGCACAGGTGAACACCCAAGCATGATTGTGACCAAGTTAGGTTCCAATTGTCCAAGTAATTCTTGAGAAGATCTTTAAATGTGTCTTCCATTTAGATTCATCTTAGATTTAGTGCGGACCGAAAAAAACTTTATCTACGGGGGAACAACCAAGGACTATTATGGCCATCTCTTGCTCTAACTGACCAAGTATGTTGAAAGAAAATCTTCATGACTTTTACAGAATGAAATGTTAAACAACTGCTGGTGGCAATGTTTCTCGTGGATCGAAGACCACCAAATGACTGACGTGGTCAAGTTTGGTTCAAATCTCCAAAGTAGTTATAGAAAAACAATCCCTTTTAAATGTTTTAAAATAGGTTATAATGTTCAGCTATACTTCCCTGGACTTATTGCCGACCTCAAAAACCACTATTTGTTCATGTGACCATCCAATGACTATTTAGGCTAAATTTGGTTTCATTAAGCCAGATAGATAGTTCTAGAGTTAACGACAGTCGGGTGCAGACAAAAACCCTCAGAAAGTTAAATTCAATCAGTCATAAAAATTCCTCTAAAATTAAGTTAGAACAGGTATCACGTATTCTCTAAAAAAGCTCTTAGTCTGATCCTGTATCATGGTCATAGCTAGAATCCTGACCATTCTGGTCCGAGCCATGACTGCTCTGACCTGTTCTACCCATGACCGTTCTACGTAAGTCTGTTCTGGCCATGACCGTTCAACTTAAGTCTGTTCTGACCATGACTACTGTCAGCTGACCTTTTCTAGCTATGACCGCTCTCATACCAGCTCTTGTCACAGCCCTGATAATTATTCATAACGTGTCCAATATGCGCGTTTTCATATATTTTAAGTTGAGCCATATAATAAAAACAAAATTAAAAATTAATAATGAAAAATAGAACTATGAAATTAATTCTTCGGATATAAAATTGCATTTTGCCGGTAAATGCTCTTGTTCGCGGATAATTATTTACCTGTGTCTATCCTGGTAATGAAAAAAAATCTTTTTTCTTAAATTTGTTTTTTATAAAATAAAAAAATCATGAATTTCATTATAGGAAAATCTCAGATTTCCAGATTACGTTATTTACTGAAAACATCCTAAAATAAGAGATTTATTTATATGTGTTTTTTACGATTTCGAGCTCGAGAAACATGGCATTCTGACACTTCCAATTTTTCATATTTAATTTAATTTCTATGACCAAAACGCCCGTGCCTAGAGCAGACTTGGCAAAAACAATTATGACCATAATAAACTTGAGAAGAACGGTCATAGCCAGAGCAGACTAAGATAGAACGGTCATGGCCTGGGAACAGACTTATGTAGAACGGTCATGGCTAGAACAGACATGATTCTAGGACCAAAGCAGACAGGATTCTAGGACTTATCTAAGTCTGCTCCAAATAAGTAAACTTTGAGCTGTTCTCGTGACTGCTTTCCACGTTTACTTGGACGAGAAGTTATGTCTGCACCCCACTGTATCTAAATGCTTTCTCCTATAAAATCCGATGTTGAAACTTAGTTCTTCTCAGATTTTTTTTTACGAAACCTGGAAAATCGCTTTTTTTTGCAGAGGACCATCAAAGGATAAATAACTAAATACCGAAGTCACTGTGAATTTAATTTCTGCATATGCGCATTTCGACAACTTATGTCCCATCAGTGTAGATAAAATCTAAACGTTTGCAAGACCATAAACTCAAAGATGTTTAAAAACTGATAGAGAACAAATAACCAAAGTGATCTAAATTTAAAGCCAAAATCGGCTAAGGACAGAGCTTTGCATGAGGAAGATACTCCTTAGTTTTCAATAAAATTTACAAAATTTTAGATATTGGAATGTTTCAAAAAATAATCGGCTTTCGGGTCAGCACCGAAGTACTGACTACTGGGCTGGTGAATACCATCGGGTACTAACAGTCCACCAGCAGTGGCATCGACCCAGTAGTAACAAATAACTAAATACCTAAGTCACTGTGAATTTACTTTCTGCATATGCGCATTTCGACAACTTATCAGTGCAGATAAAATCTAAACGTTTGGGAGACCATAAACTCAAAGATGTTTAAAAACTGATAGAGAACAAATAACCAAAGTGATCTAAATTTAAAGCCAAAATCGGCTAAGGACAGAGCTTTGCATGAGGNGATATTGGAATGTTTCAAAAAATAATCGGCTTTCGGGTCAGCACCGAAGTACTGACTACTGGGCTGGTGAATACCATCGGGTACTAACAGTCTGGGAGACCATAAACTCAAAGATGTTTAAAAACTGATAGAGAACAAATAACCAAAGTGTTCTAAATTTAAAGCCAAAATCGGCTAAGGACAGAGTGTGGGCATACTTGGTTCTATTGGTTAGGTAGTTACAAAGAAAATATCTTGAAGGTGATTTGCAGCAGGATCAAATTATCAAAAGTAGCTTTAAAACAGAAGCTATCTGAATGTGTTTTCCTTATGGTCCAATCTTAAAACATAGGGACCAATTTGAAAAATATATCCCCCGCTGGCGACTTTCTTGTATATAGTTCGGACCTACAAAATCATTTTTTGCATTTTTACAGGAGACATCCCAAGGATTATTGATTACTATGGACAATTGTGGTTTCCATTGGACGAGTAGTTTTAGAAATCTTTGAATGAATGAAAAACTTAAACAGGTCGAAGACCGACGGACGACAAATGAACGACGGACGCTAAGTACGCTGAAAAGCCAACCTTGAGTTAAAAAAAACAATTTAAAAAAATGGACGGAAAACTATTTTTCCGTATATCAATAAAATAACATTTATTAAAAGAATTGCCGTAATTGCCATTAAAAACAGGTTAGGGAAACGAATTACTATATGTTTTATCTTGTTTCCAAATCTCGTTCATGTTTTAGGTAAAAGATTATGTGTATGCATAATTTGGAATGAATACGCTTTAACTAAAACAGCCTACATTTGAAGTATTAGCATTCATAACTCAGTTTTGCTGAACTATTTTACACGTTTTCGGATAATGGACTTCCAAATGTTTTGCTTTTATCTGCACTGATGCGCGTATGCAGAAAATAAATTAACAGAAACAGAACGGTATTTTGATATCTGTTCAAGTATATGGCATTACACAATGGTGATGTGACATCAGAGGTTCATAATAATACTCGACGTCACCCTTCTCCACAACTTTTGTTAATAAAGCCTGACAGCCTTTAACTTAAAACATGTCCATAAACATATTAAATTGCAGCAGAAAAAAATCATGAAATCATTTCTGTGGGCACCACTTTTGTAGTTTTCATAATTATCACTTTTTAATTGGTACTTAAGTTCGTTGTTCCGAATGCTTTGCATTTTAAGTCTAGCCAAAATGCATTCAGTTTGAAATTTAATTTCGTGGTTTTAGCGAATCACGAAATCCAGCGGAAGTGTAACCAACGAAAAAGGGTACTTTCACAACAGCTGTATTTCGCTGGTCACAAAATGCGGAAAGCCATTATATTGATAAAACAACGAAAATCATTATATTGACGGGGTAACATCAAAATTACCGAATAGAATTGTTAGGAGCCAAAATACAAGATTCAAAAAGACAGAGCAGGTGGAAAATACCGGAAAAAAGTCCACCTCTATGGTCCTGTCTATTACTTGTATTTCATGATGAGGAGTAAAACCGGGTTTTATGGCGCGCCAAACATTCCCTTCTTTTGCGGTAATGTCCGGTCGCAACTCAAGAGATAAAGCTATTTAAAGGTTAAAGAAAGTAAAAATAAATGACCATCGCTGAATTAAGAGAAAAAATAAGAGTTCAGACCGAATTTAAATTTTTGCACAAGGGTCTGATATCTTTAAATGAATTTTTTTAATGATGTGTTGAGACGGATAAAGCAACGAAGCAAAAATATTAAATGTTAGACGGACACAACGCAAGCTAAAGTAGTGTTATTCATACTTTTAAAACCTTAAATGTAGTAATAAAAATTTATCGAATATCAAAATATCGTGTATGATTTTCATGAAGCATTTTCATTGGTTTCTTAAAAGGAAAAAAAATGCAAAGGGTCAAAATACTTAATTTGACATAAAATTATACAAAGGTATATTTTTTTATTATTTCCTTAAGCATAACAATTAAAAAAATAAAATAAAAGAAGCGTCTATATCTAAACTTCAAAATAAATTTAATAAATCAAAAGTACTCACGATATCGTTACATCAGCTGACAATCCTTGATGTCCAGGTCTTTCAATCATCAGCAGCAATCTAATTACAAGTAGTGAATGAAAAGATTTTTATGCTTTGAAGAGCAAATCTATTGGCTTTAAATACAGTTCTTTGAGTAAAAATTGTTCCTATTGGAAATTACCTGTTCTATATGACATCCCTCAAACGCCTTTCAGCCACACCCTTTTTGGTATTGATCTATTGTAGAACTTTTTGCCTTTAGATAAAATACGTTCGGTTGTATTGCAATCATGAATATGAAATAAAAACAAAATAGACGTTGGGATCAAGTTTTTGCAAGTTTGCACAAAGTCTTTTGAAATAGGATGTCACTTGCTTTTATCTAATATAAAATGGTTTTACTTTTAACAGTTTGCTTTGCGCAGAAATAAGATTTTCTATTGCCTAATGCGTTCTATTGAACTGCAACCTTTTGATATATGTTTGGTATGTTCTGCCTCTTAAATGTAAGTCCAAAGAAAATTTCGCTGTGTGAAATGTTTTTGATAAGTTAAAGTAAAACTAAGTAACCGAAAGGGTAAGAGGTGTTCTAAAAGTAACAATTAAAATTAAATAATGTATGGAATACAGTCACAATTTTAAAATTAGTGATAATTTTATTATTTACATCAATTATTTCAAGTCATCTGTAATTTATTTTTCTTATCAATGCTGCCCGAAATATAGAATATACATTTTAATACAATTGTTTAATACAATTTGTTTAATACAATTCCTAAAACGACCATCTTGCAATGATTCATTCCAATAAATCATATAGAATGGATAGGATGTTGCACAAGAATGCATGTTTTACTAAATGATAAATTTCATCAACCTTTTTTTTTTCTTGCAAAAACATAACCAAAATTACATAATACCCCACCACGCTTTACAAATTTCTAGGTTAAAAGGGGCACAACTCCAGAAATATGTAATCGCTGAACCCGAAATTATACTTGGCCATGTGTTTTATGGTAAGCAATTTACATTACCCAGTTTGAAGACAGTATGTTATTTCATTCACAAGTTATGAGTACGAAACTCAACAATTTGCAAAATTTCAAAGGTTCAAGGGGCATAACTCTAGAACTCCTTAGACCTCTGAACCGAAAATGGAACTTGACCTGCGTTTTGTAGTAAACAACTTACATACGAACTTTGAAGACCTTATGATATTTCGTTCACAAGTTATCTGTCGGAAACCCTAAAATTTGCAAAATTTCAAAGTTTCAAGGCGCATAACTCCAGAACCCCTTGGACCTCTATACCCAATATCTATCTTGACCTGAGTTTTGTAATAAACAATTTGCATACCAAGTTTAAAGACCTTGTGATATTTCGTTCACTATTAATCAGTCGGAAACCTTCAGAGGACGAACGGATGGACGGACGGACGAACGGACAGACGGACGGACAAACGGACAGACGGACGGACGAACGGACAGACAGACGGACGGACGGACGGACGGACGGACGGACACAAGACTTAGGGTATCACATAATACCTCGCCACTTTGTGTGGCGGGGAATAAAAAGTATTTTGATTTTTTTTAAGCGTGAGCACTGGCAAATCGGTTAGTGAATACCCTTTGAAAGATAGCATGAACAAGTAAACAATGAACTTAGTTTGACTCCATTAATTACTAATTTGCTATTAATAGATAGGTAGTCTTAATCCTAATCACGATTTTCTCTTTCAATGAACAATTGAACAATTTTCTGAATTTACGTGCCGCTACATTGATTACACATTTGCTAGGATATGCGATGTCTTATCTGACAAGATAATAACAACGTAACGATATTACTTGGAAGACTTATACAATCAACATACAGGTTATGTACCTTTGGTATCAGTGCCATTAAACTATTATTTTCTGATATATTATTTGATTTTAACACTACTCTTTGAAACACATGTACAGCATAACAAAATTTTACTGTTAATTATGCAACTTTGGTATCTTTGTATATTAAGATAATTTGACCATAGAATGTAAATTACAGAATTTAATTTAATTAAAAAAGAAAAAGGGAAACAATATCTAAATCTAACAAATTTTTGCTTAAAAACTAAGGAATATCTCCCTCATTCATAGCTCTATCCTTAGCTAAATTGTTGCTTTTCTATTTAGATCTTTTGGTTATATTTTCTCTGTCATCTTTTACAGGTATTTCTGTTTACAGACCTCCAAATGGTTTGATTCGATCTGCACTGAAAAGACATAAATTGTCACAACAACAGTTCGAAACACTGAAGACAAACGTAAAAACAATAAGAACGTACTAGGGATACCCAATTTGGTTGCAACACCACCGACAGTTTAAGTAAGGGCAAAGCCGACTTTTGGCATCTAAACCTTCCCTTTCTTTATCACGTTCCCTTTTGGTATAGTTAACTGAGGATGACCAATTTACTAAGATTACTTACTTCAATACCAATATCTTGAAAAGAAAAGAAGGACACAAAAGGTCATTTGTGAAGATCGATCAAGACGTTATTTCCACCTTCTTGATGAGACCGTTGATAAAAATTAGACATATCAAACTCAAAAATTGTAATTACAGTAAACTTCTGGAGTTTCAATGACACTTCAGTACACGTATTAAATCTTCAGGTAACTGGAACTCGTAGCAATACAACAACGAAATTGACAGTGATATCGATCGTTGAGTGGTTTGATATTAACTTTAAGATTTTATCATTAGCAGTTGCTATCCAACTATACAAATTTTATATCATTAGCGGTTGTGGTTGCTCTTTTTTTCCGCTTTTTCATAAGATTTTGGTTGTATCATTAAGCGGCGATGCGTCGACGCGAAATGCAATAAATTGTATCATTAGCGGTTTTGCATCATAAGCAGGCGATATGGGAAATCCTTAATGATATAAATTATATCATTTAGCCTTGCGCCTGCAACGCTAAATGATACTGATATCTTTAGGTGGCGTTGTATCATTAAAGTGAAAGTCCGCAAAATTATGGAAAAGTGAATATTAATTCCTTATATAGTTCTGACACACATGACATATTTCGTTTTTTT
>MJUU01031652.1:2445-32468 GCA_002080025.1 Modiolus philippinarum | reverse complement strand
TGTGTACTGACATCAAGTTATAACCAACGAGTACCGCTATAAGGCGTATGTCAACAACGATCACTAACGATATGACAAAAGTTCATTATTGCATTTTCAAAAAAATCGCCGTTCGACTCATGACTTACATATATTTTTGCTTATTTTGCGTAAAAGATTTTTAACATTCTTTTAAATCTATGTGGTTTTCAGTTTATATAACAAGCAATAATAACAGGCTAGGCAGTACAATATCTTTATAAACATTTTACGCGCCTGTCTACAGTGACAATAATTGTCAAAACGAAGGCGATACAATGTTTGATATTTAGAATTGCGCTTACCAATATTTATGTACCATTCTGTAAATTGGCCTGATTACACTTTCTTTACCTGTCGGGTCCTCAACTTGTTACATTTATTCATGATTTCGAGGTGCAGGGGTGTTTATTCGTGTAGACGCCCTTGTAGAAATTCCATGTTTCAACTTTCCAACAAACACGAAAATATCCAATTTTTTCTGCTGCACCTATGATTATACTTCAATGAAAACTAAATTATAAAAAAATGAACATGATCATCGTAATTAGATCACCGTCAGGTGTACTGTTGTGTCCAATCTCTGGTACACATATTTTGTTTGTATTTTTTCTTTATATGCAGACAGGTGGAGATGCCGTCTCGATTCTGAATGTTTTGTAAATAAATGTTGACAAGTTTACACTACAAAGATCCCCTCTGCATACCTCGAATGATTCTTTATTCGGGTGTGAGAAAAACATCGGCTATTACACAATGCAGTTGACTAGATACCTGAACATCCTCCAAGGCAGGTAAACTCTGACATTGTGATGTTTATTAAAACCAAAACGTAAATATAAATGAAAGAAAGAAAAAAAAAACGTTTTACAAATAGCAAGTAAAAAAACACAAAAACGAGAAAAAATACATATACATAATAAAAAAAAAAGAATTACAAAATCAATTATTTCATTATCGAAATAAAAAGGTAAAATCCTAAAATTAGTGATTCAGTACTTTGAAAGATAAATTAAGATGTTGCAGTTTACGTTGAATACACATCTGTTTTAAAGGTATGCATCTTATATTTGACAAAAGAATCTGTAAAGCCTAAGACTTGCAAAAGTTGGATGTTGCGTTGATGAAATGCATATATATAAATAATTCGCCCTTAAAAGCTTTGAAGAAATAGATGTTTCACTGAATACGCTGTTAAGAAGTTACATTTTGTTAACATAAAATGTCGCATTTTGCTAGTTTAATAAAGAAGCTGAAACAGTACAATATTTTGCCTGTCTCCTTATATCCTATCAGTTTTCAACACGGAGCATGTCATATGCTTTTGATAAGGCACTGGCAAGTTACATTCTCTTCAGTGTGAATTTTCTGACATTGATATGAATAGCCGTTCAAACAAGAAAAATGTTACAAGGCCCAACTTGGGACTGATATACAGTTCGACGTCACTCTAGAGGATGTAGTACATTTAAATATATGCTAAATTTACACAATTAAAGCATCTACCGATCTCATTTCTTGCCCATTCGTCTTTTTGAACTTATAATATACTAACATATTTTTTAAATTTTTTTTTCTTTCGGAAAGTAAATAGGCGTGCAGCCAGCCCGACAAATTTATTGTCTGATTTTTGCTTCTCTACTCTTATGCATGTTGTGCCGATATTGATAACGTACGTGAAAAGCATCATTTTGATAGATGTAGAAGACACAAGACAAAACAAAAAACTAATTTTGAATAAAGATTTTTTTCATATTTTCTCAATAACACGTGTTGTTATCAAATCAAATGAAATATCCTCTTTATAGTCTGACAATTTTTTTCTCATTTTAAAAATTACTGAACTCAAGGGAAGTTACTAATATTGACGATTTATTTTACCTTAATGAACATTTTAAAGTGACCAAAGAATGAATTATGACCCTACCTGTAAAACAAGTGACAGCTGTGTTGATTGTACCAATTAACAAAATTTACCTGTACCTGTTACTGAGTCTTATATAATTGAACAATTTATCACCTGTACCCAAGGCTACAGTTTCATCATGTACACTGTATGTAATGCATTAACAAGAAGACCATAGTATTTTTTGGCTTTCTACTGCAGCACGTTGATGTGCACTGTATACTGCACCATCATATGGATTATTATAAAAAAAAATCAACAGAAAAAATAGCATTTTTGTTACGGATTATTGATACTTTTTAACGAAATCGTCGAATTACGTGATATATATCCTAGCTTAAAAGAGAATATGTATCCGTTTAGTTAGCTTTGAACAGGAGGCTAATACTTTTGTACTTTTGTATTTTCGATAACGAGAAGCAAAACTTATTCAACTTAAATTTCGACAAAAAATGAAAATAATGTAGAATTTTCTAAATATGGGATATATTTATCATATCTTTCATGATATTTAACTTGTATGCCATGCTCACGATCATATCACTGATTTTAATATCTATTGGTAAATGCAATTTGAAAATTTATCCGGTTCTTGGTCAAACCCATGATTACCCAGTATCCTTTCTCTGAATCGTGTCTTCTCCGTAATTGTTAGTGATACAAATTATAATAATCTGTATCAATATTTCGTCACTTCCGATCCAAAATGGCGATACCCATAACTGTACTACGGTCAACTTTTAACTATAAATATCTCCCTTAATAAAAAAAAAAGATACACTACTGTAATTTTGCATGAAGCATTTTCGATATAAAGTGAATCGAATTAGCTAAAGAGTAAAATTTTGCGGACTTTCACTTTGACGGTTGCTACATCGCTAGAATCGATAATCCTGCCAATACGTTCTGTTATTAAAGAATTTCAATTATGTCAAATCATTTTTAAGTTGTCTTTTTTTCACAAATAATCTGTAAAAGAGAGGATGCAAAATACCCCCCCTTTTTTTTTTTTTTTTTTTTTTTTTTTTTTGAGTGAAGCCATATTTCGACATGAAACGTCTTCTATAAAACATCTTAAACGCAATTAATAATCTATAAATAAACAAAATGTTGAGATTCTAACTTCCCTTATAAAAACTTATAATTTATAATAAAATGGGCTTGTTTAAAACTTATTTTTGTTTTTCTTGTGCAGTTCCCTAGTGGACCGTCGCATTTCATTGTAATTTTCGGTCATTGTAGGTGTTTCATGTTATCTTTCGTTTTAATACATTATTGTTTCTTTGAAATCTATCCAAATATCCGTCAACATAGTACAACCTACCGAGAAGATTGATAAAATTCCGAATTTGTTTTTTTCTTTGTGTTAATTATATTATATATTTTGTTAAATGACACTTTTTCAAAACGGAATGCTATTTGAAGAAACAAATGTAGGAAGCCGATTGCACGAATGAACTGGCTAAGCATTATATGTACTTATATTCTGTACAGTATAAATGTTGTGAAATAGGCGATCGATGATATGGATAAACAGATTTGCTTAAAGAATAAAATACCTTTTTCACATCTGATACCAGCTTCTGTTACCTGTCTTTTAAAGGAGTACGAGTGTAAGAAATTTGGTAATTAGAATTAAAATTCTTACAATTTGTTTTATTTTTCTGCTAATGGAACAACTTGAGCCAAAAAATTTGAAAATCTTTGTAGGAATTTCTGAGATAAAAGACGTCAAAATTTTGGCTGGAAACAGTTCTCTCTATCTAGACTTTTCCCTCAATTTGCATAAGATGTTTACAGGCCTTTAAATATATGAAAACATAATGTGAAATTGATAAAATTTTATACACTGACTATTTTATGCATTTTGAAGTGGCCTATGACCAAGAAAATATTATCCATATGCAAAAAATTTTAACACTGTTTGAATGGATAAAACCCGAGGATAACGCATGCTTTTGAAATCTGACGCTCCTACTCCCGTAAGGCGTTGTTACACCTGTACATTCGAAATTTAACTCAATCGGATTTCGAAGTCAAAATTGGATATATTGCTCTTACAAAATATACCCTGTCTAGTCCGTGGCTCACAAAATAAATATTAGATTTTTTCGGGCTCTGTTAATACTAAGTTCGATTTTGATTACATAAATATATGTTTTTTAGATAAAGAAGTAGATAAATACGTTTAATCAAAGAAGTATATTATTTTCAATTCATTCAAGCAATTAAACAACCCATCTCAGACATCTCTGTTTTCAAATAGTGAGATATATTTGCATTATGCTAAAATGTAAATTACTGTTTCTGGGTAAAATGATTACAACTTTTCAGTATTTAAACCGCAAAGAATTTACATCGTCGTTTTTTTTTTCGTTTTGTTTTTGTTTTTTGTTTTTTTTTGAAGGGGAGAAAATGATTTGGTTGGTAAACATAAGAAAGTTATATATGTTTGTATTGTGGAAAGAACGTGCTAGCCATACTATGATAACACTCGCAGAAACATGAACGATACTAAAAAGGAAACAAATAGGAAAAAACGCACCCCTACCCCCACCCTCCAATAAAATATTAAACTAAATCAAAATAACAGAAAACAAGTTACCCCCCCCCCCAAAAAAAAAAAAAAAACAAAAACAAAAACAAAAACAAAAACAAAGATCAAAAACAAAAGTAAAATCCCAAAACAAAACAAAACCAATGGCAGCTAGAAACGACAGCTATATATCCCCTCACTTTGCAAGTTAAACCCTGAAAGAAATCGGTGTGTCCACGGTTCTCCCACTTTTGATTTTTTGGTATACAGGTAAGAAAAATAAAGTGGGAGAATAGTGAATAATGTGTACATGTTCCAGACCATACGCGTATTTGGACCGTACGCGTACGGTCCAGACCGTATGCGTATACTCATATAGTCCGACCATACGCGTATGGTCGGACCATACGCGTACGGTCGGACCGTATGAGTATACGTGTACGGTCTGCTACGAGCTGGACCATACGCGTATATTCCGACCGTATGAGTACAAAGAAAAAGACAGACAATACATTCGTTATTCAAACAAAGAAGTCAGTTACAGTCAAAACTAATAGCACTAACCACCATTGCAAACGGTATAAATTATTATGTCTTTATAATAAATTACTAATATAACTGAAATGAAATTATTGAAGCAGTGATTGAAAAAAATATTTTCACATTTTCACACAAATTTTAACGGTAATACATATACTTCATTTTTACATTGAGAAGTTTTGTTCGTGAATTGCATTGGGGATATTCGCTTTTCGAACATTGTGTAATATCTTTTTGTATACGGCATAAAGAGCTTTTTGAGCATATATTTTATTTCAACTAACATCCCATTTTTTTTACGAAACACTAGTTTTTTTATTCTTTTATTTCAAATAACGTTCAATAAGTCAATTTTTTAAAGGCGTCTCCAAATTACAGTAAAGTAAATTCTTATTTTTCTCATATATTTTCTTTAAAATATCGATTTGTTGCTAAACTTAGGAGCTTAATTCATTAATATTGTAAACGGTTTTTTAATTTATTGATATACAAACTGTATTATCCAAGAACACGCAAGACTTTGAAATAGCCAGACCGTACGCGTACGGTCGGACCATACCCGTACGGTCCGACCGTAAGGGTATTTCGAAAAAAATACTCGTATTGTCCGGACCGTACGCGTACGGTCCAAATACGCGTATGGTCTGTAACATACATAACATTACTCAAATTTACCTGTAATTAGATCTACACTGAATCCAGTATTAATCTAGAGGGTAAAAACAGATTTTTTACTGTTAACATTATTAAAAGCTGTTTTTTTTCATTTTTTTCTCACTTTGCATTTCCTGAATATCTTTTCGTTTTTTTAGTTTATAGTTGAGATGAAATGCTGAATGGAGAAAGTTATACTAAGAAACAAATATTTGATGAATGTTTTTTAGTCCCTTTGATTGATTGAATATGGGTCATGATTGCGACCTTCCCCATAAATTATATGTGTATTTACTTGCTGTTGATTACACAGTTAAATTACTGACGTGTTATCTAAAATTGGGTCCATTGCAATACTTTTCAATTTGTTCGAGTCATAAATAGCCACTCGGCGATAAAACCTATCTGCAATGAGTAAGATAAAACTGTTTATTTTTCACACTAAGTTATGATTTATTCAAGTAATAAATGGTTTGTTTTTTTTATGTTTTTAATTTCCTTGCTAAGGTATGAAGAGCTTAACCAAAATGGTAAGCATCGACATCATAAATAAACATTTAGAAGTTATGGAGTAAATGCATATGAGATAAAGTTCTATAAACATATAGTATATACAGATCTAATGAAATATTATATTTTATAAGTATTGATTTATATACAATATGATTATATGAAATATTTTAAAGCTTTAATAAGAAAAAATGTTGCTAATTGACATATCAATATTACTTTTATTTCATTCATCTTAAATGGGTTGCAAATTCAAATGCACTATTTTACTGTTTTATATAAATTAATTTCATAACAAAATATTTTATTTTAACTTTATCCAGGTCTCACTATACTCTGCTATTATAAACCATTTTAATTGTTGTAAAACATTAAGCTCACCTATTGTTTGACACAAGTGGGAGAAACGTGAATTAGAAAATTAAAAAGTGGGAGAAACGTGAATAAACCAAAGAAATCAGATTTTTGCAATTCAATTAGAAGAAATGATTTTATTTCACTTAAACGAATTCAAACTGAATGGTTGATGGGTAGAATTTTCAAAAATACCCTTAATTGACAGTGTCAGGAAATTTACCTACATTGGCATCTAAAATTTTTGCCATTCTTTGTATTTGGAAAATTACTAATTTCAATTATGCATATACAAAAGTATGGTTTTTAAGTAGAATTCGTCAAAATATCTTGTCTTTAAGAATTAAGAAAATCTACCAAAATTAGAATAACAAATTTTTTGCAATCCTTTTATTGAAAATGGCTGATATAGCATTAACATATACAAAAAGGATGGTTGCTAGCTATAATTTCAAAAACTACATATAGCTCGTTTTTAAGAGTATCAGGACATTTACTAAAGACTGCTACAAAGTACAAGACGGTATGCCATTATTACATATCGATACTTTACAACACTTCGCGGAAATTTACCAAATCTGTAATAAGAATCACAACTCCATAACATGATAAGGTTAGTGCACATCTGCTGGCAACATGCACCAATTTTACGAAAAAGTCAAAATCCATAATCAGAAAATGTGGGAAGAATTCAAGTCACATGGGCGACGATTAAATTTGACACCTTTTGGCATTTGATCTTTCCTCCGTATCAATATAAAATTTTAAAAGTTTTTTTGCACATTTACAAAATGTATGTAACAATTCTATAACAAAACAATAACCATAAATCAAAAATTGTAGGAAGAGTTCCAATGACAAGCTCACATATGTCGAAGTCAAAATTGATATCGTGGGGCCTCTTGTTAGCACCAAGACCAATATCAAAATTCCGAAAGCTTATTGCAAATCTCAAGCATATATGAAACAATTTTATAACAAAATTAAAAGCCATGCACAGTGTAGGGAATCCGAACTTTTATTGCGATGCATGAAATAATAGAAATATCAATAGAGTACTTTTATATGACTGTAGTATTCAGTTTGAACATGCTCTCATTAAAGGAAGAAGTAAGGATCTAGCTATTGGATTATGCAATATTTTTTTAAATAACAAGTGTTGTGCTTTACTGAAAAAAACAACGATTATTTTTAATTTATTGAATCAAAAAAGATTGAAGCGGGAACTGGGTCATAAAGTTTTGGAAGTCAGATTTTGAGGAGATACCACCGTATTCCTTTATAAAACGGCAGATTTTGCTATAAAACCTACAATCATAAAGGTAAGAGAGTCAGTGACAAAATGCAAGTATTGTCAACAGCCATTGCAGCCATTGTTTCAAGTAAATTTATCTTATTATCATAAACGGGGAAATTTTAACAAGAATTGTTAAGAAGCTAGTTTCCACAAAAAATCTGATAGTATTCGAAGTAAGTGATATTTGCACAGAAATAAACATTTGATTTAAATACAGATTTCATTCCTGCGCCATAATATATGAAAAAATAAGCAATCTTAACCTTCACAGGAAGTGAATTGCAAACTGTCATTGGTTGGAACTGGACAGATCATCCTCCTTCCTCCTCTGTATCTTTAAACCCAATGTTGGGCAAACTCACCATCATTCATTGTGAGTTGAACGAATATTTAAAAAAAAACTGTACCATCCGACACTCAGGAAGTCAACAGGAAGAAAAAAACTGACACAGACAAAGATGAACAACTTAAGCGCTACAGATGGGTGATTAACCATAGAAATGTTGAGAATGACGAAGATAAACAAGCAGTGAGCACCAGTAAAAATCGGTCAGCCAAATCTTTAAGAAAGTTATTGTTTGTTTTGTTTTGTTTTGCTTTTGTTTTGTTTTTTTTGTCAAAGTTTTCACACTTACAATTGCTTCGCTTGACCGAGAGGCCTATTAATTTCAAGGATATTGGATCAATAGGCCGAGAGAGTCGGTCATTACTTTTTATTTTGACCTTTTTGTACAATAAATGATGAAAATATGTGCTTATGGCTATACATATTGGTTAATTATTGAGACAAAATCATGTACTAGATGTAGATGACATTTTCACGGCATGCTGTTTTTTATTAGCATTTTTGATTATATATACTATGTAGATAATGTTACGTCAAGGATGAAGGTCCAAAAAATGGAGCAAAAAAAGAGAAAATATAAAAGTCGATGAACGAAAAGTAAGAATTTGGCTGCATGCACGAAACAGTGAAATAAGGGCATTAATCAATCACGGAAACCCTGAAAATGAAAATCATGATGCACGAAAATAACCTTTTACCACCTACAATAAACATATATACTGTCAGTCACAAAGCAAAGTCACATGTGCAACGTCGATGTCAGAAGGTGTCATTGAAAATCAAATATTACCGAAATGCCAAAAAGAGGCAAATAAGTCTTCGGTTAACCAATTTTGTCAAATTTACACAAATTTAAAGTCGGTTCTCTTGAATTTTGTTTTTGATCAACAATTTCTAACTTTCGTGAAGATTGATGAATTTTACTTTAACAGATATTGGTAAGATATATTTTCTTTTTACATGTAATTATATAATAAAACAATTACGGCCTTTTGTATCGATCGATATTATATTGACTGACGCTCGATATCGATTTATATAGACCTCTACAAAAGACCATAATTGTATAATACAAGTATCACATGAACGTCAAACATTTTTTCATGATCTAAAATACTATTATATAGAAAAGTTTTCAATGATGTTTTTCAACCTTTTTTATTTTGCAAATGGTTCCAGTAAATTTAGCTCTGTCTAAAATTTCTGTATTGCTCCATTCTGAGAAAGGGAGCCATTCGTAACTCTCATCCACGGGTTTCTAGTGTAATACATTATAATTTAAGGTGTCTGCAGGGTATTAATTTCCTATTACAGAATTTTCTGAAATTTTCTGTGTGGAAACATATTTGTGTTATTGTTCAAAATTTAAATTAAAAATTTGGGGTCAACGTGCATTTAAGCGCAAAAACTGAAATAATATGGAAAATTTTAGGATTTTACATAGAAATGATAGGGAAAATGATTATATGAGAGGATAGCTTGAAAAGTCTATATTGTTACCGTCCTGGTGAAATATGAGTAAATCTAACTGTTTAAGGCCTCATGGTGACTTCAACATGAAGGACACTAAAAAAGCGTTGTTCAATGCTATGTTTTACAATGTTGTGATAGAGATTTAGTCCCATATACATTTACTCCACATCCTTTCTATTTTAATATCATATCTATGAACTGACATTTAAAAGATGGCACGATCGAATTAAACAAATTAACTTTTTTTGCTTTTTTCACCCACTTTCTTGCTGTTCTTATGGAGTTAGTTACTGCTTCATTATTACTCCTATATTACAATTTTCTTTTATAAACAATTCCATATACTGTAGGTTCATTGTACTGTTTCTATTATTACACAGTTCTAAGTTACATGAGATGCCGGTTGGTCATTATTCTGACAAGATAACAACCATTTCACGTGTTCATATCATTCACGAATTAATATAATTAATATACAGGTTGTCTACCTTTTGCACCAGTGCTTTGGCACTTTTGCTTTTAACTGTTTCTAGCCTGAAATGTACTGCAACGTTTCGTTCAGCTTGCGTTCCTACTCGATGTGGTAAAACGTCGATGTAGTTTTTATTTTGTACCTTCAGTTGGTGAAATTTATCGTCAGCTTTGTGTCTGGATTTAACACTTTTCTTGATGTCCTGTAATTTAGTTCTTGAGGGTTTACATAAATTGCAAACGTAAAGTGTTATTGTTGAAGAATGTATTCGTTCAAAATGAATTTTATAATCCTTTAATGTACGAAAAAAATTTGGTCTTTCCACATCCTGGTACATTACAGTATGCTCCATTTGGTAGCCATAACTCCCTCAAATGTTCATCTTTGAAAGTTTTATACTCATACTCATCTATAACAATTTAAGTTCAGCCATCTGTATAATATATCTTATATATTTAAAAAGCAAATCAATACAATCAGTGTCTTTTGTGATATTGTACGGGCCCTTTAACAACATCAAAAACTGCAGTGTTTTAGTTTGTTTTCACTATGGAGAAAAATAATTTTCGGTTTTACCGTACGACCATATCTAGTTTTTACATATGGACTTTCGTGTGTTGTCTGTGAATTTTCACTGTAAGATTCTAACGCTACGTTTTCGGACAAGTTATCACTCATATGTGTTTTTTTTCTATTGACTTTCTTCGATTTAAAGGATCCGTTTCACATAAATATGGTTTTAAGGTGATCTTCATGTACAATTACAGTCTTTGATTTCTCATTTTTTGTATTTTGACTACAAAATCTGTAATTTTCTTAATAATAGGAAAAAGAAGGGAAACGGGGAATGTGTCAAAGAGACAACGACCTAAAGGGGAGTAATAACAACTCAAAGCCACCATATATCTTCAATGAACGGTGAGGAAACCCCACACCCAACGGTAAGTCGGAATTGGCCCCTAAATAAAGAGTTATCAAGTTCAACGAAATAAACATCATCCTAGACTCCCATAGACATAAAGTACGGACAATACACACAAAGGCATAATAAATTTCCTGACTTAGGACAGGCGCAAACCTGTTAACATATGTTGTAACATATAGAAGATTCTATTGTTTTACAAATGAACATGCTAGGGACCGTCCTGATGAAATATGAGTAAATTTAATTGTTTAAGGCCTCGTGGTGACTTCAACATCAAGGGCACTAAAAAATCGTTGTTCAATGCTATGTTTTACAATGTTGTGATAGAGATTTAGTCCCATATACATTTACTCCACATCCTTTCTATGTTAATATCATATCTATGAACTGACATCTAAAAGGTGGCACGATCGAGTTAACAAATTAACTATTTTGTTTTTTTTTTCATTCATTTTCTTGCTGTTTATGGAGTTAGTTACTGCTTCATTATTACTCCTATATTACAATTTCTACAGTATTCTTTTCCTTTAATAAACAATTCCATATACTGTAGGTTCATTGTACTGTTTCTATTATTACACAGTTTTAAGTTACATGAGATGCCGGTTGGTCATTATTCTGACAAGATAACAACCATTTTACGTTTTCATGTCATTCGCGAATTAATATAATCAATAAACAGGTTGGGATCCGTTTCACATAAATATGATTTTTAGTGATCTACATGTACAATTGCAGTCTTTAATTTCTCATTTTTTTTAATTTGTATACAAGATCTGTAATTTTCTTATTAACTAAGTATGGCCCTGTCCAGGCTTATCCAAGTTTTTTATTTGCTTCTGGAGGGTACCATCTCCAGACCTAATCATTTTCAGAAAATAATCTAATTTTCAAGTTTTTTGTCACATGTTTCTTTTTGTCTTGAAGAACTTCTTTCTAATTTTGTACGTGCGGTTTCGAATTGTGAATGAAAGGATATGGAGTAAATGCATATGAGACAAAGTCTTTGCAAATACATGGTAAAAAAAGCAACGGAACAACGCTTTTATTGTTGCTCTTCATCTTGAAGTCACCATGAGGCCTTCAACAATGAGCTTTGTTCATACCTCATAGTAAGTTCAAGACGGCCCCTAGCACCGGTTTGAGCGGCATTCTTTGCTAATTGTCAAGCAACGCTACATCCATGTCTTAACTGGTCATGGATGCGGGATTGTCAACAAACATTAATTAAACTGGCAAAGAGCTCTTACAGTC
The DNA here is from genome assembly GCA_002080025.1 of Modiolus philippinarum. NCBI lineage: Eukaryota > Metazoa > Mollusca > Bivalvia > Mytilida > Modiolidae > Modiolus > Modiolus philippinarum. The sequence continues at coordinate 20,183 of MJUU01031652.1, read as the reverse complement.
ACTCTCATTCTTTGCCAGACAAAAGCACAAGTGTTTTAAAGCTGTTTTAAATGCTTCTTCGTTGTTTATGTTTGTCTTTTGTATTTTTATTGTGGGTTTTTTTTTCTTGTGCAGTTCCTATTTACTTTCTGGCATGTGGCTGTGTTTTTCGGCCATTGTAGGTGTTTCCTGTTATCTTTGTTATTCCATTCTTGTATCCATTCTGGGTACGCAATTTCACATGACGGGTTCTCTTTTTATGGAAGTGGAAACATTATATCAATTGGACATCGGATCTCATGTCCTTACATTAACAAATTTGGTGTGCATTTTGTACTTTCATGTTGTAAGATATTGTTACAATTCCAGTCGTCTCTTTAGTCAAATACAAATAATGATAGTACCGCCCAGCTAACACAAACCATTTTCGAAACATTTTAATTGAGGTTTATTGGTGATTCGTCAAAACATTTTATTGAAACATTTTTAAAATGCCACTTCTCCGGCATATGGCGTGTACATTTCACAACTCATTCGCTATTGCCGTGCCTGTAGTTTGTACAGCGATTTTGTCAACAGAGCGAAATTACTGTCTCAAAAACTTATACATCAAGGGTATGTTCAGTCACTGTTGCAATTGTCACTACAGAAGTTTTACGGTCGTCACCACGATTTGACAGACCATTTCAATGTTTCTGTTTCACAAATGATAACAGATATCTTTGGGTAGATCCAGAGTTTGTTACCGGACTGACTAACACCGACTGTGACAAAACCGGACTTTTCACTGGCAGTGTGACGGGTGCCACGCGTGGAGCAGATCATGCTTACCCTTCCGGAGCACCTAATGATACCTCAGTTTTATAAGGGTTCACACTGCTAGTGCTTTAGTTTTGTATCGTTCTTGTTCATTTTTGTTTATTTGTTTTGTCTTTGTCATACTGTCTCAATTCGTGTTGCTGTGAATTGCCGTGATTTTGGATTTATGATTTTAGAATTTCCCCTTTCCTCGTTCTTGCTTCGGTATTCGTTTGCCGATGTATTGAAAACGTTTTATCTTTCTTAAAAACATTTCGAAAACATTTTAAAAACGTTTGAACAAAATGTGCTGACAAACAATTTTATAAACTTTAAGTAAAACATTTTTATAATCTTGTATAAACATTTTAACAAAATGTTTTAAAGCTATTTTGGGTAACATTTTTTCACAACATACTTAAAACATTATAAAATCATCACACCAGAACATTGTTTAGACATTTTTAATAACATTTTGCCAAATGTTTTTAAAACATTTTGAAAATATGTGTTTATTCTGTTACACCGCTACATTATAACGAACATGTTATAAATCCATTGGGACTTGATGTTTCCATTATGTTAAGTTAAAACATTTTCATAAAACATTTTAACTATATTTTTTCAGCTTTCGAATTACCAGTAACCGATTGTACAATAGTGTTGAATGGCATGTTAATATAATTATAAACAATAAGATTTTATAACTTAAAGACACTTTTTGTACCTCTTTTTAAATGTTTTGGTCTAAATATTTCAAGGAAACGTTCTTAAAACATTACAAGGAAATATTTTAATCTAATCAAAATAGAACATGTTGATGAAACATTTTAAGAATATTATGCTTATATGTTTTATTTGGATAACTGGCACATTTTTGAAAACAGTTTCAAAACATAATGCACATATGTTTTAATCAAATAAGCATTAAAACACTGCCAGTTAGTCTTCTTTTAAAACGACAAATATGGTAAAAACTGATCTGTTAAAATGTGAATTTGCTGATAAAAAATTGTATGTTTTGTAATATGTGCTTATATCAGTTAATAAATTTATTTTTTGTGTTAAAAACAAGGACGTATATTTCAATATACGTCCATATTCAATAACGTGACTGTATATATTTTTTTGACAATTGACCTCTTTAAAAATAACTGAATTGCAAGCATTTACTATCAAATCTGCTTATTTAATTCGACTAAAATTTAATACCAATTAATTAATTATGTCTACATTTTCTGAAGCGGGTATAAAATTGACTGATAACAGAAACAATTTTTAAAAAGATAAGAGATTGTCATCACAGCATGTAATCGATCTCGGATGTACAGAGTTGTAAGTGAAAACAGATGTTTATCTTGTATTAGCTAGGCTATGGAATAGCCTAGCTATATAGATAGTTCTTGGGGGGAGGTGAGGAGTACGCTTGCGCAGAAGACTATTGACCAATAGGAATTTCACATTCTCGAAAATCAAAATGGCGTCCAGTTTCGTCCTGATAAAACGGGGCGGGGTTTAATTTTTCTGTTTCCTTGTGGAAGTTGAAAAGTATTATAAACATTTACTATAGGTGGTACTGGGAACAGGTGGGATTGGTATTGCAATACCGCTTAGCCAGATTTATAAATATAGATATGATAAAAAGAATAAGAACAGTAATGTATAAATTTAAAACCAGAAGTTAATAAATAATGATGAGGTATTGTGCAATAATCAATAATATACAAATAATATAAAAAAACTGTTCAATTGTGTTAAACAAAGCGTGATTGTAGTTTGTGGAGATACTTAGGCAATGGAGAACGAAAGTTGGAAAGAGATAGAATTGTGTTTTTTGCGGAAGAATAAAGAGCTACAGGTGTTTATTTGTGTGTGCTGTAAAAGGTTTATGTTTCGAAGCCAAGTACAAGAGAAAGAATTTAATGCAAAAGATGAGAGGTTGAAAGAAATGCTAAAAGGAGAGAAGCATATTGTGTGTAAAACGTGTAACTCTTATGTGTGTAAGGAGGCTATACCTCCTAAAGAGCTCCTTTTGAAGAATTAAATACGCTAGAACAACATTTATAATTTCTCCAGTTTTACCATTTTACAAAATTGTGATTTTACCTAAGAGTGATCAGCGGGCTGTACATGGTCCAGTTGTGTATGTAGAATCCGACATGACAAAAATAACGAAAATTATTGATTTGAGTGAGCCACCACCGGGGCCACCACACCCTTGTCAATCAAACACGCAATTTTCTATCCAAGGCTACTCCATAGCCTAGCGTATCGTTTTTATTTCATAAAAACCATTATCCGATTTATATCATCCACTTATGTTTATAAAGTCCCCTCGTGTTTTCTAGTTTAACAAGAAATGCACATTGTCCTGACCATTGTCCTGACACACCCGAAAATGTGTGATTTTGAAACTAGTTATATGGAAGATTTACTACATGTTCGGTCGATGTTATTAAAAAAATATGTGTACACAAGCAAACTTAATTTACTTTACAACATCGTATGAATAAATGACTGTTTACTATAATTTTATGTAGTGGAGGATAGTTTACTGTGAACATTAAATTAATAGTGTTTTTCTCGGATTATGTGCATATCTAACAGTTACTTCTTTTCCTTGAACAATGCGCGAGGTGAGCACGAGTTTGCTATAGAAATTGATACAAAACAAGCATAGTTTTTTTTCATGATCAATAGTTTGGGATTGTTTTCATATATAAGAGGCATAGCATTTACTGGAATAAATTTTATTGAACTGATTACTTGACTTTATATATTATATTATTGAGTAAAACATCATTACTGCCAATGTTTTCATATTTCTAAATAATAACACTTGTTAGATTAGGTGTGAAAAAAATGCATTTTGTGTTCCGTATTTATATGTTGTTTTGCTCATGATTGTCTTTTCAGAATCTATGCTATATTTTAATTTGATTTGAAGCAAATACTACAAACGAAAGTCTGACGTTTCATTTGCAGACACACAACCGATAAAACTAGAAATGTGTCTGTAAGCCACGGATGCCCCGCCAATAAATTTATCGCAAAACCTGAACTCATAATTTGACAGAAGCCATTCATGCATAAAATGTAGGTCATCGACACCCAATTGTTAGTGAAACGGGTAGTTCTTCAATAGATGAATGTTTCAGTGAAATATCATGATGCTACAATACATAGTCGTTGAAAAACAGACTTAAATGCAAAAGTGAATCAAAGTCACTGAAGCGTAAAATGAAGGTCAAAGACACCTAATTGTCAATGATTTGGGTTGTACTCATCAAAGTAATTATTTTGATGAAACATCATTGTCTTATAATGTGTAGTTGTTGAGAAATGGATTTTAACACAAAACTTAACCAAAGTCACTGAAGCATAAAATGTAGGTCAAAGGCACCTAATTGTCAATAATTTGGGTAATACTCATCAAGGTAATTATTTTGATGAAACATCATTGTCTTATAATGTGTAGTTGTTGAGAAATGGACTTTAACGCAAAACTTAACCAAAGACACTGAAGCATAAATGTAGGTCAAAGCCACCTAATTTTCAATGATTTGGATAGTACTCATCATGGCAATTAATTTGATGAAACATCATTGTCTTATAATGTGTAGTTGTTGAGAAATGGACTTTGACGCAAAACTTAATCAAAGTCACTGAAGCGTAAAATGTAGACCAAAGCCACCTAATTTTCAATGATTTGGATAGTTCTCATCAAGGCAATTAATTAGATGAAATATCATTGTCCTATAATGTGTAGTTGTTGAGAAATTGACTTTAACACAGAACTTAACCATAGTCACTCAAGCATGAAATGTAGGTCAAAGAGTCAAACTACCTAGTGAACTCTGTAGTACTATCAAATATCTACCTACTGGCCTACTATTATTGTTCTACCCCTTACAGTTTCTGAGAAATGTACCTTAACGCAGGACGTACGGTCGTACGGACGTACGGACGGAAGGACGGACAAGGGTACCACTATATGCCCCTTCTACATTCGTGGGCGGGGCATAAAAATGACCATTTAAAAATATTCTAAATATTCAATGTACACTGTAAATACAGGATTTAATATAACGCTTAATACTGGAACAAATTCAAATTGTGTCTCTAAATATATGTTTATAGTATCAAGCCATGATACATTTGATAAATTTCTTTCAACATAAGGATGCATGAGAATGAAAAAAAAGTGGAAAATGTTTAACATACAAAACAGTTATGAAAAATGCGGCCTGTAAACGAACGTTGTTTAAGGTAAACGGCAGTGCTTTGTTTCGATATGAACAAAGATTTTTCAAATAATGTTGAAAAAAAAATTAAAACACCTTTAAAACATTTGGAAGAAATATTATAGTTATATATTTTTGAAATATTTCAGAAAAAAATGCTTGTGAAACATTGCGAAAATGTTTCCGTGACCATACATTTGAAGGTTTTTAAAACATTTTTCAAACTGTTATTGAAATGTTTTTTGAAACATTTTATCGTAATGCTTTGATAACGTTTTCAAAAAAACATTCCATAAAACATTTTAAAAACCATTCCAAAAATATTCTGAAGGAAATATTTAGGTCTAACATTTTTATAACATTTCAGTAAAATGTTTTCTACAAAACAGCCTAGAAACATTTCCGTAACCATACAAAAAATGATTTTTAAGCCATTTTTAAAAATGTTTTCACACCATTTTTGAAAACGTTTTAAACATGTTTTAAAAACATTTCTGTGCTAGCTGGGCGTATATCGGGTTATTTTCGCGTCGGGTTTTTTTTCGCGATTTTGATGTAAAACAGGCCAGTGAAAAATTCGCTTAGTTTATATTTCCCATTTTTATACCGAATCTAATGCATCTGAATTGGCAGTGAAATTTACGCAGAGGCTAAAATTCGCGCACGGTTGCCTACCGCGAACATAGCGAAAATTAGACACACGCGAAAAAAACCCGGTATACGGTATGTCTTGTAGTGTTCTATTGTTGCGTTCGACTAGACCATCTGACAGTGGACGGTAGGGGCAAGTTCTTTTTTTTTTAATTTATACCAAGTTTGTTACAAATTGCAGTAAACAAATCAGATTCGAACTCTCCACCCTGGTCTGTATGAATTTGATAAGGACAACCAAATTTACCAAAGAATTCTGAAACATGTTTATCTGCAACTATGATAGCTTTATGGCTTAGCAATGCAGATGCCTCTGTCCATTTTGTAAAATTATCTTCTAATAATTGCCATTCCTAGTAAGAGGAAGAGGACCCATCTATAGCAATACGATCTAAAGGGGCACTGGGTTTTGGTTAAAAGGCTACTTTCCTTTCCCAGGTCCGGGCCTTCGTTTTGCACATAAGTCACTATTTTGACATATAGAATCTGACATGTTAGGCCAATAAAACTTTCGTTTTATTATTTTTAATGTTCTGTCTCTTCCAAAACGAGAAAAGGATTTACCCCAATAAGGTTCTTGAAAAATGAACTTTCTCATTTCTTTTGGGCTACCAGTTGACGTGTCAGTATCCCAAATGAAAATGGACATTTTCAATTAGATTCACGTCTTCCTGGATTTGACTACCGACTTTGACATTTTCCCGGATTGAATCACTCACAGTGTGACGGGTGCTGTTAACAGAGCAGGACATGCTTACCCTTCCGGAGCATCTGATGTCACTCTCAGTTTCACTGAAGTTCACACTGTGAGTGCCTTTGTTTTGAATGTTTTAATTTCTGTTTCTGTGCTTTGTATCTGTCTAACGTCATTGTTTTTTGTGTCAAACGTCATTGTTTTCTTTGTTCTCGTTTTGGCCGTGTCTTTGGACTTCGACTTTTGTAAATTTCACTCCTTTGTTCCGTTGTTTGAAAAAATATACCATTATTATCAGTCTAAAAAAATGTATAAAACACCATCATTTAGTACTTATGATTCCCATAGTCCAAAAAAGGACTTTTATCCCTTGTGATTTCCTTTAATATCTAACTTCAATGGTTTATTTTCATTTGAATGTTTAATTTGTAAAATAAAAGAAATGTCATTTTCTTGCACTTCTTGTAACTAATGACTCGTCCATGACTTTTCATCAAAAGTAAAATCATTGTTTTTGACATTGACTGGTCTGATACTAAATTGGGGTGCATGACACTCCTTGATAGCAACAGTGTCTTTGTCATTTTGTGTTGTATTTGTGATAGAAGAAAACTTGGTGTCAGTGTTTTCGATGTATTATGCTTCCAGTGTCATTTCGGTGCATTCAGGACAATTTTCGCGTTTACATTTTTTGTTCAGTTTTCGTGATTAACCATCGGAGTTTCGATGTGAATAACCTTGTTGATTTTGAATATCAATACCGTATGTATCGATTATGGACATCAATCGCACAATAATTCATTCTCATTCGGAATTCTTAAAGTTTTTGAACCATTTCAGCGCCGCATGATCGGTTCTACATATAAATGTTTGACCGTACAGATAATGTGGAAACTGGCATAGAAAAATGACAACTGCCAGAAGTTCTCGATTCGTTGTACAGTACTGTCGCTGAGCTCTGTTTAATCTTCGACTCGAGTACGCAAGTTCCTCTCCGTTTTCTTGAATCTGAGATAACACTGCACTGACCCCTTTTTGTGACACGTCTGTGTCTAGTATGAAGGTACCTTCGGATGCCAGAAAAGCTAATACTGAAGTAGTAATTAATTTTCTTTTAATTCTTGAAAGGCTATTTCACAAGAATTGTTCCATTTGAAAGGTTTGTTCTTTTGTGTTAATTGAGTAAGTGGATGTGCAATTGTTGAAAATCATGGGATGAAACGACAATAATATCCCGCAAAACCCAAGATACTTCGAAGCTCTTTAACATTGGACGGGGTATGCCAGTTGTTGACGACTTGCAGTTTTTCAGGATCACATTTAATGCCTGATTCTGAAACAATGTGTCCTCAATACTTTACTTCTGTTTGAAAAAAGAGCATTTGCTTGGTTTGATTTTCGAATTATTTTCTTTGAAACATTTAAAACTGCTTGTAAATTGTCAAAGGTTGAATTAAAATCTTTTCCAAAAATTGTTACATCATCAAGATACACAAAAAAATGTAGCAAATTCATTTATGCCATTGGAGAATCCCAAGAACATTAATCATGAGTCTACTGAAAGTAGCTGGGGAATTGCAAGCACCCATTGGCATGACAGTAAATTGGTACAATCCCTTATGTGTTGCAAATGCAGTTTTATGTCTATCTTGAGCTGCCAATAACCACTGACTAAATCAACACAATTGAACCACTTGTTTCACTTTAATTGGTGTTGAATTAAGATTCATTACAGCTACATAAATTTTGTTTTCTTTATCTACAAGACTCTTGGCAACAATAAGGCCCTTTGAGTTTACCCAATCTTGCGGTTCAATAATGCCTACTCTATTTTGTAATTGGTCAATTAGTTGTCCCTTTATGATCTTTTCAGTTAATGGTGGAATTGAAACTTTTGAACTCATTTGTATTCTAGAGCATTGGGAACTCTTTTCTTTGTGTAAAGGGGTATTCTGATCATATATTCTTAAAGTTAGACTTTTTATTTGAATATTAATTTCATTGTTTAATAAGAAATCCATTCATATACTAGAGGATTCTTTTATGTCAGCTACGATCATTTCTTGTTCTATAGAAAATGAGCCTTTTTGAACATTTACAAAACATTTGCCTTTAACTTGAAGTGTATTGCCATTTGCAATGGTAAATGTGCTTTCTAGTTTGCCTAACTCTTCATTTTGTTTTAATTTATCAAAAATTCTATATGATATTAAAGATACAGGTGAACCAGTATCGATAATTAACTTTGTATAGACTTGACTAACCTGGCAATGAAGAAAAAGGCATTCCTGGTTAACTGTGTTAATTTAAAAATTTTCAGTTTGTTTTGAAAAAATCAGGACTGGTATTTTGTGTTGGCCTACTTTTACTTTTGACAGCTGAATTATTGGCCTCTAACCCAGCTGGTGGTCGTTTCCCTGCTGATTTGTTGGACAGTCATATTGAAAATGCCCGATTTCACCACATTTATAACATTTTAAATCTGGTCATTAATTTCTGTTCCTGAAATATCGACCTTTTCCTCTGCCATTTAATCTGGAAACACCTCTATAGTTTCTGTTTGATTCCCTATTTGGAGTAATTGCAATTCGACTTTCAATGTTGGTAAATGTACTTAATTTTTCATCTATTAGCTTAGCTACTTTATTCAAAACTAATGTCTCTAATTGTGAATTCGTACTCTCTGGTTCTTTTTCTTTAATTGTTTAAATAGGAACAGTAGTTTCCCGGATCATTTAAGCTAGGCTTTCTTATATGATTTTGCGGATTCGTGAAAGCTTCATATTCACTACCACAAGATATGAGACTAATGTTTTTGCTCGCTGAAACTGAACACATTTTTGAAGATCCAAATTATTCAAAGCTCTGATGGATTTGTTAATAATTTTTTTTATGAAAGTATCTGGAGTAAATGAACATGAAACCATAACAAATATGTTAACTCCAACTGCAATGATTTTTATGAGCTGTGTGGCCATTTCGGAAATTTTTTCCTCATCAGCAGCACTAGAACCCAAACATAGGAAATCCATTATTGCAAAAAAAATATTTAAATGCATAAACCAAACGATATTCGGATTATCAGTAATATCAAAAATAGCTAATGACAAAATTACGATGGAGGGAGCTAAACATTAGGTTTTAGAATTTACATAAATTTAGAAAATAGTTATTGATCAAAGTGTAGAAATGAGGTATAATCTCATGTACAAGTACAGCATATCTAAGAAAAATAAAGAGCAAGCATCTCTAACACGGGGAATTGTTTTATCAACTCCACACTCCATTAAAAGACAAACCCTTGTATTAAATATTTTATGAAAGGATAATGAGTACTTTTTCGAAGATATCTGAATCTTGTTACTCATTGGGGAGTGCTAAATAACCTAACCTCCTTAATGCTTGTCAATATTCAGATACAGATTCATTCTTATTTTGTCTTCTTGACTCAAACTCACATGAGTACGCAGCCTCACGCTCTTTTGGTTTAAATCTATGATCTAAACATTCTCTTACTTATTCATAATTTTGAAGGTCATATTTACTTAATTAACTGAGTATCTTTTGAGCTGAACCTCTTAAACTCATAAAAATTTGTTTATTTTTTCTAAAGCATTCCATTCATTCCATTCTGAGACCTGTTCAAAAATGAACTATATAGTCTTGCCAGTCTATGCTTACACCATCAAATGTCTGGGGTTTTTTTTTTCTTTTCTAGTTATGATTTTCTTTTCATGTAACGATCTAAACTGATTGGGTGATTTTACTGAACTATCTCTGTTTTTTTCCTAAATCAGCATTATGAGTACTATAATGACTGAAAGTTTTGTGTACATTTTAAGAATGTATACTACCAAGCTGATTATCATCGGAAGTATTGTGTCTATAATCATGGCCTTTTCTATCTAAATGCCTATCTTTTTTTCTTTTTTTTTTTTTGGCGTTTTCATATCAGCTTCATCATGACTAGATGTAAAATTTACATTTCTTTTCATTGGACTTTTAGATCCTAGCCCTACATCATGTCTTGAAAGTTCTAGTTACTCTTGGTGACCTAACTAGTGTTTCAAACAATGTAAAATAATGTTAATCTGTAAGTAACCTTTTTTCTTGAGCTATAAGGGGGTGATTCAAATTTTGGACTATTCTTATTTTTTTCTAAATTGTAATCTTAAAAAATTTTACTTGGAATTTTGGTGTGAAATAAATAAGATTTAATGATATGACATTTATTTGGTACCAAAATTAATTAACAATGAATGACAATGATCATGAAAATGAAATGACGAAAATTACTAGAAAAATCATCTAGCTAAACATGAAAATATGTGAAGTAAATCATGCTAGACATTTTACTGAATGTAAGAAATATTCATTGCCAAAAATTGATCTACCCAAGTTTGAGTTCTAGTTTTCAACCCCATATTTATCCAAATAGGTTTGTGGACCATGTAGAGTGGACCATAGCCAGACGACTCTATAATAAGAAGTTCAGCAGCTTGGCTGTTGTGATAAACATAAAAGCCGTTATACATTCATTAAAGGTATGAATCTGCACAAGGTTAATTATTTCCTCAATAATTTTTGTATAATAAACCAATATTAACATCAAAATGGTAATTTGACAAACTCTTATATTGGAACTATTTTATACTTCAAATAGATAAGTATAATTAAACTTCATTTTAGTAAATATAAATTTAAAATACATTCAAAACATGAAACAAATATTTCTGTTTATAAGCAACAGGGAACGAAAATTGATTTTGCTAAACACAGAAATTAAAGGGGAATAATTTACAAGATATTCTATTATTAAAGAGTTCTAAGTTACATGTAATGCAGGTTGGTCATTATTCTGACAAGATAACAACCATTTCGCGTTTTCATGTCATACATGAATTAATGCAATCAATATACAGGTTGTGTACCTTTTGCATCGGTACTTTGGCACTTTTGTTTTAATAAGTAATATGGCAAAAGAATGTGAAGATGAGACACCTACAACGAATGAACTGTTTAATTGCAGTCTGCAACCAAATTGAGCACTTCACACCAAAACACAACAAAAGCAAGCGGTAGGAAGGTGTTTGTTTCTAGCCCCTTTCCCCGTCAAGCCTACTTCCTTCTTCGTTAACAATGAAGGGGTGTGGAGTAAATGCAAAGTCTCTAAATATAAATGGTAAAAACATTGAACAACGTTTTTATTGTTGTTTTTCATCTTGTACTCACCACGAGGCTTCAACAATCAGCTTTACTCATACCTCATAGTAAGCTCAAGACGGCCCCTAGCATCGATTTGAGCGGAATTCATTGCTAAGGGGGGAGGGGGGGCAAGGGGAGTCCCATAACAGCCTAACAGCAAATTGATTTTTCCAATAACAGATAACAGATAATTCAAATAAGTGATAAGAGCTAATAGTGTATATCAAGTCAATAACAGCTAACATATAAATGTAAAACTTGGATAACAGTAATCTTATTCAATAAGACTTTCTTGTGGAGAAGATATACATTCATAGACCATCATTGTTCATCATAAACATGTTCATCTGACTTCATCATCAAAAAAGTGCTTTATATATTACTCATTATCACTGTACAAGGCGAAAAATACAATAGCCGTATTTTTTTTTTTAATGTCTTGGATAAGGCTAGTTGAATTTTTCAGACACTTTTACAGTTCTACCTGCTCTAGTAGTAACAGCTCGCATGAAATCTAATTCTTTTCATGAATAAATTTATTGATTCCTACCTCAGAACTGACAAACTAAATGAAACAAGAAGTATTGTCTTAGTGATGCTACATGTGCGGATCCAGGCAATTAGAAATGGGGGGGGGGGGTCCAAATGAATGAAAGGAAATACCGAAAATTTTTTGGGGTATTTCTTGATAAAACATCAGGATATTCATTAAAAAATACATGATTGTCCAGACAAAAGGGGGGTTCTAACCCCCGAAACGCCCCTTCTGGATCCGCCAATGTGCTAAGAATGATATGCGCAGTTGAATATGTATCAAACTGCCTTACTGCCTTGTGTCTTATCAACATGTTTATCAGTACATGTAGTCAAGGATCGAAGATTCGAACAACTTTCAAAAATCAGCATGTGTGAATTTTCATTGCTCAAATTTTCTTTTCTCATCATGTAGCTATTGGTGTTCAATTTCACTTCTTGTATGAGTGTTTTTCAATTTCAACTCTTGTTGTAGAGATGAAGTATTATTCATGCGACTAATTTGCCATATATAGTCTATTCCGATTTCTATATATGTCTACAACGGGTCATACTAAAAAGCGCCCGAGAGCGCCCGGGGAAAGAAAAAAGCGCCCGGGAGGATTTTTTCAAATTTATATTAAAGGATATACCGACGAAATTACAAAATATATGATGTAGATACACTGGGAAACGTAACATCTGTATACTTTGCTAGAAATTCCTGCCAAATCGCGGATTACGTTCTATAAATTTTTGCCAGCTGAATGATTACAACTCAAGACGGGTTCAACTATGAGGGGCTACAAAACCATCTTTCAACTATCTAATGTTATTTAACACAGTGCACTGCTTGCCATTAAACATTTTAAGAACACTAGCTAGGCACGATGAAAAAGATACCATGTTCATTCACTCAACATGTACGTTGATGTTTTACTATCTAGATCAACCATTATGAATGCTTAGACTTCTATTGAACCAAGTTATTCATATTTGATTTTGTATTTGAACGAACTAACAATTATAAAAACATAAAAGACTGCAAAGATCCGGCTAAATAATGAATTTCTTATGTTTTGGTTCTAGTGCTTCTGATGAGGAATAAATTTCCGAAATGGCCATGCAGCTCTTTAAAATCATTGCAGTTGGAATGAAAATATGTTTTATGGTCTCATGTTCATTTACTCCATATTCTTTCATAAAAATATTTAACATTAAAGAGCATAAAACATGCGTCAGTATTCTTTTGTACATTGTTCTATTTTTAATGATTGGAGAACGCGGACCTCGACGAAGACATCCTCGAAAAACCCAGCACATAAAGTATTTGTATTCTTTATTCCATAATCAAGCAATTTTACATGTAAAATCGTGACTTTACTTGTGCTACGATAGATTAGCACGCACTTAATTTGCTGTAATTGTGCAAGTCAGGAAGACACACATGACTTTCTAAAATTACGATTTTATGTGTGAGAAATGAAATAAAATAACCATTAAAGCGAAAGAATCACATGAAACTTCTATAGTGACAGAAAGCTACGGCAAACAACACCATTTTTAACAGATTTATATACCCCGGGCGCTTTTTACTTCTCCTGGGCGCTTTTTACCTTCCCGGGCGCTCTCAGGCGCTTTTTAATATGACCGTCTACAACTGTATAACTTCTTCGTCTACATTTTGCTTAATGAAGCTTATCCTAACTTGGAATTCGAAGTAAAAAGTCCCAAAACACAGTTAAATTATATGATATTAAAAAGGGCAACAAGTATATTAAAATTCTAAAAAAAAAAAACGTGTCAAGTCTTGAGGTTATAAAATGTATGTTGTGATGGGAGTCTATTTTATTTCAAATCCCAGGCACCTGAATCGGTTTTCAGGGGCTCCGGCTACACAGCTGCCGGGCGCGTCCCCAGTTGGTGGATAGGGGAATGCTCTGTCTACGCGGGGTAGTCAGGTCATAATACAGAAAGCCTGACGGCGAACCATTGTAGCCAAACAACTGTGTGGAGAAACGCAACGCTCCATGCAGTATAAATACCCCTTCTATATTGTCTAAGGAGAGCAGGGTCGCTATGACTCGTATAGAAGGCTAATTTTCCTGCTCCTACCCATTTGTCCCCTTTTCAAGTGGCAATCAAAACTCGTTGTCCCGGTTGTCCCTTTCATTCTTTCTTCTCTTACTTATATTTCTTTTTCGAATTGATTAATTTGTTCTTGTCCTGATAAAGCTGAAATATTGCTCACTGGACGTTAAACTCTAACTAATCAATTAATCAATTTATTTCAAAATGAACTATAAAGAAAAAGCTGGTCAAAATTGACCACAGCAAAAAGAAGTGAATTAAAAAATCGACTTAATAGGCAAAATGTAGACTAACAAATTATACAGTTGCAGGCAACAGCTGAATAATTATGCAGCAGGGAGTTTGAAAAGGGAGAATTCTTACTTAGAAGCGAAAGGAAAATTCGCCGGGCGGAGCGAGGCGCGAAAATTTTTTGGGGTATTTCTTTGTAATAACACCAAACTGAACTGTTCAATAACAGCTAACAGTGAACTGAATATTCATCATAACAGCTAACACAGAACTACCCAATAACAGCTAACACAACATTATATTTAGCAATAACAGCTAACNCCCCCCCCCCCTCTGCTAAGGGACCGTCCATTTAACCTGAAGGGGGGTTATGGGTTTTTTTTTTCTGGACAGAATCTTTTTTTTTTCACGTGTATCAACAAAATATTTTTTTTTTCAAAATTAACATTATTTTGGGGGCAGAAAGCCTCCTTTAGAAATTTATTTTCATCATTTTCGGAGCCAAAATATTTTTTTCACATAAAATCAGCTCCAAAATATTTTTTTAGAAAAAAAACAAAGCCACCTCTTCAAGTTAAATGATCGGTCCCGAAATGTCGAGCAACAATACGTCCATGTTTTTTTAATCGTCAACAAACATAAAATTGATTGACAAAGTGTTCTTACAACTGCTGTTATTCGTTGCCTGACAAAAGGACTACATGTAGCATACCTGCCAACTGACCTGGAGTCGTCGGGTTACACCCGTAATTTTGACCCTTCACCCGAATTTCTAAATATTTTTTGGCTTTATATTTGGATCATATTGGTTATTTGCTCTCTATCAGTTTATAAACATCTTTGAGTTTCTGGTCTTCCAAACGTTTAGATTTTATTTGCACTGAAGAGACATAAGTTGTCGAAATGCGCATATGCAGAAATGAAATTCACAGTAACTTCGGTATTTAGTTATTTCTAATGACACCCGCCATGCCACGGAATTCGTTACGTTACCCAGAAATGACCCAGATTCGTGCAGTACCGGAATCGTGCCGTATATTTGAAAAAAAAAAACATTCGGAATCATCGGGGGTATTTAACTCTTTTGAAGCATTCTGAATCGATGTAAACACAGAAAACGTGAATTCTGAGAAAATATTCAATTAATACCAATTTCGATGAATTTTTTATTCAGTACAGCCCATTAATTAATAAGAAATTTGATTACTGTAGTAGAAGGCCAGGTGGAAGAAATGTGACTCTGTGACGTGGAAGTTCAAATCGGCAGCTTTGCTTCGTATTAACAGGTCAAAAATTCTGGAAGCAATTCCATTTGCACTGCCCTTGAATAATTAATATTCTGAGATTACCATTTGATTAAAATACATGTATGTTTGGTCCTGTATATTATTCATCATAAATAAGTTTTGCTCATTTATATAAAAAAAGTAAAAGTAGTTCAGACTTGACGTACAATTGATATTTGCTCTGTGATGTTACATAGTCATTTTTTGTTAGGAATTACCCATCAGTTCAATATATTCTTAAATTTGCTGATAAACAAAACCTTTACATTGACAGAAATGAGCTAGAAAAGTGTAAAACATCATATTGAAATATCTTCACACATGGTGCATGTGACAGTAACATGTTTATAACATGCAAGACTTCCAAATGTATTACCAAAACAGTTCGTTACGCGCTATGACCCTCATTTTCATTTTCAAATGAGGGTCTCATTTGGGCGTCCAGAGGTTGGCAGGTATGGACTAGTACAAGACAAACACAACATGTAAACAACCACAGGGCACTCGTCGAGTCTATAGCAAGAAAACTTGGCATAATAAAATCATGACATGTGGGCACAATAACTAGGTGGTCAGATTACAAATTTGAAATTACAAAAAAAAATAATAATAATAAAATACCCAAATTTTAAAGTATGATATACGAGAGATTCTCTCAAGAACAAGTACATCATAACTGAAATGTATCTAGAGCATACATCTCTCTCATGGGGAATCTTTTATTGATTCCAAACTACAAAAGAGACAAACTCCAGTTTAAGGATGTAGTAAGGTGAAGTTTTTAAAATTCCTAAATGTCATTCGGATTTCTCGGATTTTACCCATTATGACTTTGTAATATATTTTGCCCCATTACACCCAATTTTCTAGTCATCAAAGTCTTAAGTAGATCATTTAAAGTCAGTAAGCAAGATTTCACTAGATTGTAGATTTTCCTTCCATGCGAAAGAAATCAGTAATGTTTCCATGTTATACTTAGGTAAAAGTCCAAGAGAGCTTTTCCCGCCATTTTTATACATGTGAAATATTTTAAAAACAAGGCCCATGACCTATCAATGTTTTTAGCTGATTTTATTCCTTTACTAATGCTCTTTCAATTTATGGTATCAATTTAAAATCGTAGATTTATTTAATTTCATCTTACTACATCCTTAAAATAACAATGAAGGGAAATGGAGTAAAAAACTTTGGTTTAAATAACATGCGATGAAAAATCAGTTTAGGATGAATACTAACTTCAAAACTAATATCATGAACACGAAAAGAATGAGACAACCCCTACTTGGAAAGAGCAATCAAGACATGCTTTCGGTTTACCTGCTAGCAAATATACGGACCCAAGTCTGTTGATAAAACATTGTTCCACCACGGTAGAAATATAAATTTTAAAAACTTCCTGAAGGGTTTGCTAAATGGTCATTATTTATTTCAGTAATATTAGGTAGTATTAGTGATAGGTTAATATACGTGTTAAATCTTCACGTCACTGAAAATCAAAGCCAATTAGACCAATTCATGTTCACTTGAATCGCCTGCCGATGTTTCATGTTATGTAAAAAATGTCAATTATGTCAAAGGTTTTTCTCGATTTTTAGCAAAATTTGTGTAAAACTGAGAATCCCATAGTCCCTTTGTTATACAGTTTTTGCGATACATGCATTAATTCGACATTAAATATCATCTTTATTCTATGAAATATGTTAAACGTTTACTTATTAATAATTTTTTGAAAGATACGAAATGTTGATATTCTAAAATCTTTCAAATTGTAAAACAATTCCTCAGATTTCAGCATATTGACTTATACCGACTTTTTGTTAATTGAAGTCTCCATTAACTGTTGTTTCGACGACTTAGTTTAAAGTTTCTTAGTTTATGGAACGGAACTGGTTTACTGCTTTGATAACGACAATTTTGAAACACACTGAAGGATCTAAAAGGGGGGTTCCGGAGGTTGGAGCCCTCCGCTCCGTTTTGGACGATCATTCATTTCTAATGAATATCCTGGTGTTTTTTTTTAGAAAATACCCTAAAAATTTTCGTGCA
>MJUU01031651.1:0-11117 GCA_002080025.1 Modiolus philippinarum | reverse complement strand
CACCCATCGACAGAAAACGGACAAGAGCGGGAAATATACAATGAATACAAAATACCGAAGTTTAGTTTCTGCATATGCGCATTTCGACAACTTATGTCTCTTTAGTGCAGATCGAATCGAAAAATTTGGAAATCCGTATACCGAAATATGTGTAAACGCTGATAGAGAACAAATTACCAATAGGATCAAAACAGTAAAGCCAAAATCAGCTAAGGACAGAGCTATGTGAGAGGAAGATATAGGAGTAACTCCTAAGTTTTGAGCAAACTTTTGTTAAATTTAGATATTTTAGAAAAGAGGCCACATCGACTGTATGATCATGGCCAACAGCAATTATTACAGACTGAGTGTAGACCTGTAGAATATGGACTTATTTTTATATCGGCTCCTTTTATCTTGTCATTTATGGTGTACTCTTTTCATGTGAGAATTTCTCACATGAATGCACTACCAAAATTCAACATTTGGCTTTCTTGTTTTGTAAAAATTAAACTTTATTTCTGGCCATCTGTATATATACTAATCAACAAAAGAAACGCCCAGCTACTTTGATCCTCAATATATTTACTTATAGGGGAGATATAACAAAAATTATTGTTGTATACTTTGCAGAATACCAATTTTTATTCGTTCCTTACATATTTGTGATGACAAATTTTACTCGGTACTAATGAGAGACATTTTTTTGAAAAAGTGGTCAAAATTTTTTTTGTGGAGTTCAACATTAGGTCAATGGCGGTCGGAATTGAATTTTCATTATTTGTTGATAAAATCAATACACTATTGGTATCCTATCCAAAAACACAAAAATTTCCATGAAAAAGTAAGGTCAAGGTCGAATTCTGGAGTTTTGACGTTTTTTAGTTTGACGTCATGACTACATCCGTTTTCCGAATTTGGTATTCGGTGAATTTCGGATAAAACAGTGATGATTTCTAAACAAATTATAGTCTCTTTTCACTTAATCTAAGGGCACACTCCAGCAAATACTCAAAGTGGTCAAAACTGCCAGATCTTATTCAGTAAGTGAGCGCCTCGTTTTCGAAAATTCGTTGAAGTATCAATCATTTCAAAATGGCAAATTGTTCATAATCATTGATCTTGTTTGACAAAAATATCCTTCCGACCTCATTTATGTCTCGATTCTATCAACCGGAAGTTCTCTTCATTTTGACCGGAAGTTTTCTTTTCAAGAATAAAAAGTACTGCTAAAGATTATAATAAATTAGAACAAAAATGCATGTTTAAGATTATATTCCACAAAAACGTGAGTGGGCGTTTTATTTGTTGAGTAGTATTATATTGCCAACATCTCCGGATTTTACTTGCCAAGTTTTCTTACAATCAATTCGATGAGTGCCCTGTGATCGTTTATATGTTTTATTGTCGATAGGTCCCTTTGTCGGGCAACGGATGACAGCGTCTGTAAGAGTACTTTGCCTGATATGTTATGCTTTTTGACGACCCCGCATCCATGACAAGGGGGTACAAGGATGTAATTTAGCAAGTGAATTCAACTTAAACCGGTGCTAGGGCCGTCTTGAACTTGCTATGAGAAAGGAGTGTTTACTCTTTGTTGAAGGCATCGTGGTGATTTCAAGATGAAGAACAACAACGAAAGCGTTGTTCCATTTGCTTGATCTTACCACGTAAAGGGATTTTGTCCCACAAACATTTACCCCATATCCCTTTATTTGTCAATTTACTTGCTTACTAACAAGCATTTGGAATCCTTCCCTTTCACCTCAGCTGTTTGATATTGGGTGGTTTTTTAATGGTACTACCAATGTCTGTGGAACTTTAAATGATTCGTATCAATAACGGTTGCACACTTGTGGTGGTTTTATTTATTTATCAGTATAACTTATTTTATCAGTATAAGAACGACTGGGAGAACCAGTTAATACCAATGTCAAGCTTTCCAAGGCACTGATCTTGGTACAGCTAGGGAAATAAATAATCAAATACCGAAGTTACTGTGAATTTTGATTCTGCATATGCGCATTTCGACAACTTATGTCTCTTCAGTGCATATTAAATCTAAACGTTTGGAAGACCATAAAGTTCAAGATGTTTAAAAACTAACAGAGAACGAATCTAAATAGATCTAAATAACAGGAACAACAAATGTAAATGAAAAGAAGATGTGTAAAGATTACAGCAAATGAAAAAAAAGTTTATATTGAGAAGTCAAATATAAAAAAAGTTAGAATTCTAGAAGCATATCTTCTTAATGTGTTGTACTGTTTTTTTGTTTTTGTTTTTTTTGTTTTTTTGTTTTTTTTATGAATCTTCATCTTCTATATCCTGCCTGCTATCTTAGTTTCGACCTAATTTGCGTAAGTTTGTGACAAAAAGTGATGCCAAATTAGTGTAGGGAGATATCTTTGTATTTTTACATGATGTTATAATACAGTGAAGATTTACGAAAATAATCTCTGGAGTCCTCTTTCTTGAGTAATTAAAAAACTTATTGCTCGTTGCTATATGACATTCTAAAAATAATTGAGTACATAAAAATGCGCCAAAAATTACAGGTAGGCAAGAAATGTGACTATAATACATTAATAAAACGGGGGTTGGGGTTATAAGATTTTGGTGAGGATAAAAACAACAGGATCATCAACTAAAGCAGAAGGCGTGAATTCTGCAGATGGCCCGGAACCTGAAGTTTCAAAGGGCTCCATCTACAAAGCTTGCCGGTGCGTCCCCCAGATGGTGAATAGGGAAATGTCCTATACATTTTGTATACTAGGGACAGTCGGGTCATAATACGGATACGTGACCTGGCCGAGAACCTCTGGAGATGAACTGTGTGAAGAAACTCCTCACTCCATCCAGTATAAAGATCCCGTCTATATTTTTCTAAGGAATAAACCCTTCCGAGACCGTAAAGGAGACTAAATTTCCCATCCTTACCATTTCTCCTCATTTCCAGTGGAAATCAAAATAGTTTCCCCTGTTGTCCCTTCCACCTTTATTTCTTTGTTCGTTCACTTAATTTTTTAATTGATTAACTTATTCTCGTCCTGATACAGTCGGACGTAAAACTTAAACTAACCAATATAATAAATTCTGCAGAAGGTCATTTCTGAAACCCTGTCGCCAAAGTACAACGAATTTAGGAACTCTGTACATATATTGAATAGATCCCCTTTTCAACGAATTTTAACAAAATAGAGCATTTATTCCAATTTAAGTGCAGAAATATGATTAAATCTGAAATTATGATTTGATGACATAATTGCACAATGTCAGTTATATTAGAAAAAAAAATAATAATTGCAACCAATATCTCTGCAGATAACAGATTACAGATATTTTCTCAAATTCAAAACGTGATTGTTCTTGCAATTAATGATAAGTGGTATTTTTTACTCTTGAGAAATTACCAGAAAATATAGAAATAAAGCGGTAATGAATGAGCTATTTTTCCTCAAACTTTTTCGGGTTTCATTTTTTTTCTAATTAATTTTTTGAAAATCAGTTACAGTTCTATTGGATTTCAATTAAAGGAAATACTTGTGAGACAAAGTCTCTACCAATACATTGTAAGCTAAGCAATGGAGCAACGCTTTTTTGTTATTTTTTTTTGAAGGCACCAAATAACTTTGCTCATACCTCATTGTAAGTTGAAGGCCCTCAGAAATGGTTTAACCGGAATTCATTGCTTAATGTTAAACAACGCCACATTCATGCACATGGACGCATAATCTCTGCTTGCAATTAATGTTAAGTGGTATTTCTTACTCATGAGAAATTACCAGAAAAAATAGAAATAAAGCGCTAATGAAGAGCCTTTTTTCCTCACACTTTTTCAGGTTTTCATTTTTTTCCCTAATTATAATTTTGAAAATCAGTTAAAAATCTATTGTATTTCCATTAAAGGATATAGAATGAATGTATGTGAAACAAAGTCTCTACCAATACATTGTAAGCTAAGCATTGGAGCAACACCTTTATTGTTATTCTTTTTTTTCTAAGGCACCAAAAGACTTCCACAATGAGCTTTGCTCACACCTCATTATAAGTTCAAGGCCCTCAGAAACGATTTGAGCGGAATTCACTGCTTAATGTTAAACAACGCTAAATTCATGCACATGGATGCAAACCGTCAAAACATAAAATTAACTGTCAAAGTGTCCTAACAATCGTTGTCTTTCCTTGCCCGACTATAAGACTAGCTCTGTCTTACCACTATTCGACAATCAAGACTTTAAGTCTTTCGATGAAGAATTTAGAAGTTAATAACTTCGATATGAAGGACAGTGGATTAATAAATTTCAAAACTCTACCTATGAAATATTATCATGTAATATGGATTTGACAGAGATATTGAGTAAATAACTTATGATATTAACAAAATAGATATGTATATTATAAGTCAAGAAGAGTACATTTCTACAAAAAGCGATATAAAATTTATTAGAAATACTACATCTGAAGGAAACAAATTGGTTTGTCTATTTCCATAACTTCAACAAACGTATTAACATCGTGTGATCTATCGATGGAATCCATGAGGCAAGATATGTGGGAATTTCGCTTTGGCTAAATTATTTGCAATATGCAGCATATATATTTTCTACGGATAGGGAAGCAAAATAATGAAATAGTTCTAAATATATTTGGAGTGTAACACTACCCGTAGATGGCATAATGACTTAGAAAGTGATTTATATATTTGTTTTGGTTTCTGGTAGAACACCTAGTGAACCTCTTTCTATATATGGAGTGATATACTGCCGAATACGTAAACAAGAGGTATAAATTCAATTATATATTTCATCTTCATCACACATTATGTTATAATAGAATAATATATCAATAATTCTATGGATTTTATATATCATAATCATTGATTTCCTTTCTTATATCTACATGTCCTCTGTGAATATTGGTTATTGTTTTATAAATCATTATTACACATTTTACAATTGAGAATTATTTTCCTAATAACGTGATAGTGAATTTTATGATAAGCTCCAACCACGATGTGACAATACTATGAATTTCCCAGAAGAGTTCTTCTATTGGTACTAAAACTGACTGCCTAAGAATCTTGCAGAGTTACGGGACGTCGTGAATTATTTAGTTTACATTGTTTTAGAGTTGTCAATTATCACTTTATTATTAAACAAACTTGATTCACAAAATTCTTAACAAGCGATCTGATGTGGTGAGGTGGAAAATTTATTGCTTTGCCTGGTTAACTCTGGAAGTTAGTTGAAAATTTTAAAGTGAATATGAAGAAATAATGAGTTCGTACAGTACTAGAAATTGAACTAGGATTATGTGTCTCAAAAACGTCATCACGGTTTTGGATTTAAATTGTGATGGTGAAAATTTGTAACTACAGCAGCTTAATATTTGCAGGAAATGTCACTGTTTTATTAATCGTTTCCATGACAACTGACTATTGGGAATATAGAGGATTTAATTCAACGATGCTTAATTCTACGTTGCATGAGATTAAAAATGCCGAAATCATGGTGCCTCGTGACACAAAATCATACATACAATTATGGTACAAAAGGAAACATATCACTAATTTGAACATCGAAAAGGAGTCGGTATTGCACCAAGAAACCTTATACCAACCACCATTATTTGTAAGCAACTATTTTAAAAGTGATGAAGATAATACAAACAATCATGAAGAAAACGCAAACAATAATGAAGATGCAATGAACAATCATGGAGATACTATGAACAATCATGAAGATACCATGAACAATCATGAAAATAATGCAAACAATCAGCAGAAGAAGTCATCTGTGATAACATCCAATTTAGAAGGGGGCATGGTGGTTTTATTCCAACAGTATGGCAATCTCTTCAGAGACTGTGATGCATTAGAAGGTAACTAGAACCTGTTCCTCCTATAATGTTTAAATTTTTTGTATTGTTGCTTATTATATATGTAATAAGACGGACGAAGTCTTTTAATTGAGTACAAGTCTCAGAACATTTGTCATTAGAAAGAAAACTCATACCCTTTGTTTTGAAAAGCTTTGCTAGTAGAACAAGTCAAACAAAAATATTTTAAAATTTGATTTTTATAGAGAACATCAAAATAATGACTCACTCAAGAGTTTTGCTTCATTTTCCATTAGCTGCTTATTATGTCTTGAAATATATGATAATATAATTGAAAGGTGAAGAAATTTTGCACGTTGTCTATTTTATGCATTTAAAGTGATCTATGATCAAGAAAATATGTTCCATTAACGCAAATATTAAATCATGTTTGAACGGAAAAAAAAGTTATCAATTGCTTCTGAAAACTGAGGCTCATACTCCCTTAATACAAAATATACCGAAGTTGCATAAAAAACACATTAAATTTCGTTATGCTGTACACGTGTTTCAAGGAGTAACCTCTCATCAGTAGTATTAAAATCGAATAATATGGAAAGCCATTAAACTATTTTTTGTTATACTTAAATGTACAGAACTCTATGAATTTTGGGTCTTCTTTTCACGTAATGTCGCAAATACCATCGTAGAATCGTGTATCATGCATAGGGTTTTTTTGTTTTTTGTTTTTGTTTTTTTTTTGTTTTGTTTTGTTTTGTTTTTGTTTTCACGTCGAGAGATCTGTGAAATCAAGAATCAAGCATATTTTAAGTGCACATTCCAAAAAATGTTTTTCACAGATTGGTTAATATTCGAAATGAGGAACGAGAATTAATTTCATAATTACACATTACGAAATAAGCTGCAT
The DNA here is from genome assembly GCA_002080025.1 of Modiolus philippinarum. Taxonomy (NCBI): domain Eukaryota; kingdom Metazoa; phylum Mollusca; class Bivalvia; order Mytilida; family Modiolidae; genus Modiolus; species Modiolus philippinarum. The sequence goes on along the minus strand of MJUU01031651.1, from coordinate 4,390 downwards.
TCTGATTGGTTGATAGCCATTGTATTTTTTGGCAAATACCCCTCCACCGTGGTATTTGTCCCGTAGTCATTAGTACGCTATAATGATAGAGACATTCGGTCAAATTAAACAGATATATCATGAACGTCGGGGTATTTGCCAAAAATACTAGTCTTAGGTCTAAATTTCCCTCGCCTTTCAGGCTCGGGAAATTTTACCACCCCCGCGACTTGTATTTTTAGCAAATACCCCTCCTTATCATGATATATCTGGTCAATTACCCATGTCATATTATCCGTGCAAAAATTGTGTATTTGTGTTATGTATATTGTTCACTAATTCCTACATTTGTTATGCATTGTTATTTAATTCATAAATCTTATGTATCTATCTAGTGGTTTCTCCATTCCAAAGTGTATCAACGGCCTAGTGGTCTGGTATTTATTTGATAATCATATTTTGGTACATAGATCAATCTTGCGTTTTGACTTTTGAGTATTATCATAATTAGTGATAGTCACTTGCCAATATGCTTAACTATGATCTAAATCGGTACTGTTGGTCATTTTTTCAATTTTGCTATCATCTCTGTAACACCTTCTAATTTAATAATTTAAGTCTTTATTATTCTGTTTGGAACAACATCTTTGTAATTTTTGTCGATTTTAGACACCAAATTCTCTACTTTCTGCTTCTGTTTATTTTTTTTTCAACATTTTCCTTGGCCTAGGATAAAGTAAAATTATAAAATTTAGTGTTCTGTGCCCTCGAAGTTGTCTCGAGTTTCAAAGCTTACATGTTCTGTGAAAAATTGTGAAATGTTTCTTTAACTTTAATAGCATACCACCACCTTTAAAATATCCGTTGTTCACACACCAAAATTTAACACAGCATCTAGTGACGTCGAATGCTTATCGATTCTTTAATATGTTTAGGTTGTTGTTGGTCTGTCAAATGTTTGATTCACATCTGCACCGAAGAGGCATTTTTTTTCTGTTGTTATTTTAATTTTAATTGTATGCATAGTTGTATATTTATCATAAAAATCATAAAACAAAGAGTAAAAAAACAAAAGCAAAAATACATGTAGTAGTGGCAGTACCCTTGGCCTCCGATTCGGTTTATTCTGATATAAAAAGTTATTAAGGATTTAGTTAGATAGAATACCACCGAAGAATATAAAAATTGTAGGTTGTGTCTAAAGTTACTTAACTTAAGACGTCTTAAGATAACATAATTTTTTTCAAAATACAAATATACCGATATTGCATGATAAGCAGTGAATTTTGTTGTGCTGTCAACGTCATTCACGGAGTAACCCCTCATCAGCTGCATCAGAATCATTAATATGGAAATCAGTAATCCAAAATTAGTTGAAAGAATTATTCATTACCAAAATATCAAAATATTAGGCTAAATGTAGTACTATGTGCAATACACTGAAAGAAACTTCGTTTTTTTAAATCTAGGATTTAAAAAAAAATACTATGTTTAGGGCGTGACACACTTGAACAGAAATACTAAAGAAACTGAATCATTTCAAGAATTACATACGTTTTTATAATTATTTTCAATTTAATTTTAGAAGAAGAATTGCCGTTTTCAAAATAAAAAAAACATTAAAAGTCAGACATATACACTGCAATTACCACAAACAGACCCCAAGGGCAACTTAAAAAATCAACTCACATTTATGTAAGAGTTTTATAAAAACAAGCAAAAAATCAAAACAAACATCTATTCTTACGCTATAAAATATTTGTCCTAGACTGACTCACCATATAAAAACAAAATAAAACCCCTTTATACAATACCCAGTAACCATATTTATGAAACTCATGACCATGTAAATTTCTAATCTGCTATGTAAACTATTTATACTATATCTCAGCATCAATTGACATTTTTCAACTTTGATGGTGAATCGTACTTAGCTAAACCCTTTTAATTGCTATGATTGATTGTTTTACATTTCAACATTTCTATATTTTCTCAGACTAAAACAGTTTTAATCGATTTGGATCAGTGATGAGGAATAAATGGAACGTAATAAGTAGTAACAGGGGAAAAATTATAAGTCTTTGAATATCTCAATACACCTAACATGCATGACGTAAAACCAAGATATTGATGTTTACATGTCGATTTCGTTTTGTAGATAAAATACATTGCTGTTACAGTAGTGCATATTCCGGTACCTTAAAGAATAAACGAAGAGACTGAACAACGGTCAAGTCGTTGTTCCACTTTCACAACATTTATGGGCATACAACTTTAAACTCGTCAGTTATTCCGGCAATCTTAACTACTAGACCATTAACCTTATTTTTTGTAGCGTAACGGAAATGGCCCAGTAGCTACAATTGCCATTTCGGAACAGACCGTTTCGATGGTTTGAAGACCGCTTCGGATTTGTTATGCACTCTAAGTCACTCTTTTCCGTGTTTGACATTCATCATCTCTTGTATACTTGCAATTTTGCATTTTGGTTACCGGCTTCAAGGTCCGTCTATAGAAAATGAAAATGCATATGAAACAAGGTAAGTGAGAACCGAACTGTCAATCCAAAACGAATAATCCAAGGACAATGGCAACTTCAGAAACAACAAAGAAACAGAGACACAACATGTGAACGGCACAGATATGAAAAATGAAGACACAAACACACAAAGATGAACAACACGGACCCAATAAAAAAACATGGGTGAGATCAGGTGCACCGGTACAGAAAGCATCTCCTGCTTCTTATAAGACACCCGCCGTGTCGAACATGTCAAATCCGGTAGTAAAATCAAATCCGGTAGAGGAAACAACAATTAAGCTTTTAAGGGAAAGATCTGTTGTCATCTGGGAAACAGATATCCCATAGCGGTCCACAAGATGGTGATGTCGACCGTAAAACTTCTAAAGGGATGACTTCAAGTTTTTTGGTAACATTCCCTTGGTTAAGTAGCCTATTTGTGAGCAACCTGGCTCTATCAAGGAAGTCACTGTATCGAACACAGGCTCTTGAATAGCGAATGAGCTGGGAGATGTTAACTCCGTAAGCCACTGCTGTTGGGATGTTGCTACAAAAAAAAGTGAAGTTGACTATTGGAAAAGTGAAGTCATCGCTTTTGTCGTACAACTCAGTTTGTCTACCTCTATTGTCAATTTCAAGATGAAGGTCAAGGAATGAGGCTGATGTGGAAGTGTCTGTGGTATTCTTAATTTCGAGCTCTTTTGGATAGATCAGATGAAGAAAATCACCAAAGCGAGGGTTGTTTAGTGACAAAATATCATCTATATAACGGAAGCTAAAATTAAAGGACTAGGTCAGTTTTTTGTCTTTATTTTGAAGAAGCCCTTCGATGAATTAAGCCTCATAAGATTGAAGGAACAGATCGGCTTGGAGAGGTGCACAGTTTGTGCCCATAGGAATTCCGATAGTCTGTCGGAAAACAAGTCCTCAAATCTGGGGAAAAAAACTCTAGCATTTTAATCACTTCTCCCTCTGTATATTTTTTCTCCGATTCGGAGTCATTTTTCACAAAGTAGCCTTGTTCTCTACCTTCAACAATGTACCCATATCTTCGTTCACCGTCGTTCTTACGTGAGAAACATCTATGAATTAAACCTTTCAGCCGAGATTTTAGTTGTTCATGAGGAATGGTAGTGTAAAGTGTGGAGAAGTCGAAAGTTTTAATGACTGACTTATAATAACAATAATAGTACCAGATAAAATGGAATGTGATTTGGATCGTTGTCATTTGAATGTTTTTTGTTACTTAGATTAAAAACGCAAGTCTTACTGTGTAGTTGCGTCGAGCCTCAAAATGCACCGACTTTCAAGACTCGACTTTTTTTAAAAGTCTTCTGTAAATTCTTTTTTATGTTGCTAGGTTTGGGTTATCGGCAAAGAATAGAGCAATCTCGAAGGCATGTTTTAACCACAAACAGTAACCGTTAAGGAATAAGCAAATAGAGCAAAAATTTTCAACAGTTATGACTTTCACTTATATACCTTTCCTGCAAAATATAAAGCAATTTGAAAATTAGTACGTTTTGAAATGCATTCGAGTTGTTACCTTAAAAGTTTATTGATAAACACAGCAAAATCAGAATATTTTGTGTTTTCCAATTCTCGCAATAATGATATAAGTTGGAAACCAAAATTTGACAAGAATTCTCCTTTGAGAAATTAAATCAAACATGGTAGAAAATTGTATTGACATAATGACAAATCTAATTAATAGGGCCGATGATGTCCAGATTATAGAGATATATGTTATGGAGTATAACGACTTTAGATTGAATAAGACCTAATTAGATAAATGTTTAACCATTTTATTGGGTATTCTGCATTTTTTTGTATAGTAACTTTTGAATATTGATGATTGAGGTTGAAGAAATGGAAATCATTTATTTTATG
>MJUU01031650.1:21190-73197 GCA_002080025.1 Modiolus philippinarum | reverse complement strand
GTTCCGGGGGTTAGACCCCCCTTTTTCTGGACAATCATGTATTTGATGTTTTATTAAGAAGTACCCCCAAAAATTTTTCACGGCTCGCTCCGCTCGGCGAAATCTCCGTTCATTTTCACTTGGAACCCCCTTTTCTAATGCCTGGATCCGCGCCTGATGTCTTCATTTTTTACTATGCTGTACTTATGTGATGTGTCTGTTTCTTGGATATTGCCATCGTCTTAAGATTATTCCTTTTTGGACTAACATCTCTGTTCTTACTTACTGTGGCTCTGCGAACTCTAAAATCTTAAAAATCAAAATTTTAAGAGAGTATGAGTGTCAAATTTCTAAAGCATTCGATATCCTCAGGTTTAACCATTGAAATAGGGTTAATTTTATTTTTTTTATTTTTTTTTTTTTTTATTTTTTTTTTTTTTGCACATGTATCATAATTTTGCTGGTCATATGTCACTTAAAAATGCATAAAATAGACAAAATATAAAATTTTATGAACTTCCAATTATATTTTATATATTTTAAGGCATATAAACAGTTAGTGGAAATTGAAGGAAAACTCTGGAGAGAACTGTTGCCCGCTAAAATTTTGACGTCTTATACCCCAAAAATTCTTACATCGAATTTCAAAATTTTTTGCTCGAGTTGTTCTATTAGCAAAGTTCTTCAAAACAAAATGTCAGCGTATTAATTCTTATTACACAATTTCTGACACTCGTACTAACTAGGTAGCAGGTGCACAACAGGATCAGGTGAACAACATATTCTGCAGGTTTGATAAGAATCTGTCTTGTTCTTTTTAAGGAGATGAGGATAAACAAACCGGATTAACGAATGGGGTATTTAGTGGCGAAGTTTACCTCTAAACAACGGCAGTAGAATACCGAAAGAGCAAAAAACAAGATAAAAATCAAAGTCCAGAGACAAGGCAAAAGCAAAAACATTAGAAGACGGAAGACCAAAGACGCCACACAACCACAAAACACATACAATAAAGCAATAAAAGTGCGAACTCTCCAAAAGAATGACATCATGTGCTCCGGAAAGGCAAGCTTGTCCTGCGCTGTATATAGCACCCGTCACACAGTCAGTGAAGCATTTATGGTTCTGAAAGATCTGTTTGGTAGCTGATCGGTGAATGTCATTTTCTAACGCCTAGACAAAACCAATCCAAATTCATGGTACATGTTACTTCTCTAAGCCTCAAACAGTACTTAGGTAAAAATTGGAAAGCTCCTGTAAATCTCTTTAGTATTCAGACAAGTAATCGGTACCACAAACATAACTAACGAAGACAAAACTAAAATTCATCAGTACACAAGACAACACAAAAAAACTAAAGCACTGACAGTATGAACCCCCCATTAAAACTGAGGGTGACATTAGGTGCTCCAGAAGGGTAAGCCTTTACAGCACTCGTCACAATGCCAGTGGGTCAAATCCAGGGTAAGAATCGGTAATGTCAAATCCGGGAAGACGTGAATCTAGCTAAAAATGTCAGTGTTTATTTGTGACGCCATATATATCTATGATGTCGTGTTGACGGCCATAGAATTTCTGAAGGGACGAAAGTAACAACGGCTGAACATAGCCCTGATTGAGCATTTTTGCTGACAGTTCTTTTGTTCCTTTCACAAAGTCACTGTATGAACTACAAGCTCTACAGTAACGAATTAATTGTGAAATATACACCCCACATGCTGGGGAGGTAGTTATTTTGCTGTTGAGAACGGGAAAGTAAAATCAGAAGGTTAAAAGATCAAGTATAAAGTGCACAACTATATCAGGTGGACAAAATACCCTAAATTTTTGGTTTGAATCTGATCTACAGTTTTGAAGGAGAGGCCGATTAAAAAGCCGAATCAGCAAATGAGCAATTTTGGCTTGGTGAACAACTAAATTACGTACAATCAAAATTTGAAGACCAGGTGCACAACTAGATCAAAGAACAACATATTCTGAAAGTGTGGTAGGAATCTGGAATGATAAGCCGACAGTCTACGCACAACGACGACGACAAATTTTCCGTATTTTGACCATAAAACACTCCTTCTACATTCATTCAGTCTTTTCGGATAGCTAATGCATAGCTAAAAGCAATTTCTTTACATATTGTCAGACATACGTTACAAGTTTAAAAGATCGATATAACAGTGAATATTCTGCTGAAGTGAAATATCCAGGTAAATCCTGCAATTTGATTGGTTACCTTGACAGGGGATATGAGACTGTATCCCCGTGGTATCAAAATCACAATTTTCAAACGCTTTTAATAGAAAAATCATAGCACTTCTAGCAGAATATAAAAGTTATTCGGGCTTCACAGGGGATACGGGTTCATATTCCCTGTCTGTGCCCTTTATCCCCTTCGCCTGATGGCTCAGGGGATATAAAACACAGACAGGGAATATGAAACCGTATCCCTTTTAAGATTCCCGAATAACATATAATATTGAAAAATTCTAAAGTGCTGAAAATTTCCATTTTTCATCAATTTCGGGCTTAACATTTGGTTTCAGTTTAAAAATGTGTGTAAAATTGCAAAGTATGATATAATCCATGCAACTTTGATATATAATTATCATAAAATTGGTTTGTTTTGACCCTTTATATCAGAAAGTAGTCATATTCTTCAGAATTTTTGCGATAATCGTTTAGGGCAGGGGTAAGTTATGTTGATATATGAAGATTATGTCAACTTAAATAACAAGATACCGAAGTTACTGTAAATTAAGTTTCTGCATATGCGCATTTCGACAACTCATATCTCATCAGTGCAGATAAAATCAAAACTTTTTGGAAGTCCATAAACCAAAATACGTGTTAAACCTGACAGAGAACAAATAAAATACCATTTCTTTTGAAATACCTGTGCCAAGTCAGGACAATTGCGGTTGAACTTTTTCAGGTGGTTTCACATCTGCTTGGTCTATTTGCCACTTGGACTTTGGCAAATAACAAAATTACTGAACAGAATCGTGCATATAATTTTTCCTACATGACAATACTTTAACTTAATTTTACTTGACGAAAAGCAGTTAACCTGAGGCACTACAAATAAATTAAACATATTATTGGCGGATCCAAGGGGGGTATCCGAGAGTTGGAACCCCCTTTTTGGGACAATCATGTATTTTTTTAATGAAAATCCCGGTGTTTTACTAAGAAATACCCAAAACATTCGGCGAAATTTCTCTCATTTCTCAATTAGACCACCCTTTTCAAATTCTCTGGATCCGCGCCTGCATATATCACCTTTCGCTTAAAAGTATAAATTAATTAGGAATTCCTCTTCGATGTATTGATTTTTTGTATAGTATTAGAACTTGTTCAGCTGACAAACACGACTCCAAGGTCCCTTATTACCGGTAAACCCCCGCAGTAATTTTTTTTGGTTTGGTCGTTACAGTTAAAATTAAGGCGCAAACATCGTACATTTTTGAATAGGTCAATTAGTGTCAGAAATCTACGACAACAACAGAAAAAAAGATTTTCTCAAAACTTTTATTTTCAAAGGAGGTAGACCTACGGTAGGGGACAAAACTCTTAAAAAACGCTCGTATGTTTGTTATAACAAGTGTTATTAAGATGTTGCACACTTTTATGTAACATAGATGATTTTGATTCTTTTTCACATCTATGCTTTAAAATATCGATGAAAATGGCTATTTCAAACGCCATACTGATTTAAAGAGTTATCTCCCATAACCAAGGTCTACTACCTTAAATACTTAATACCAAATTTACTTGCATTTACTTTTTGTATATAGCCATTTAAAAGTTTTCATGGCTTATTATATGTTATACTTCCTTTATCTTACATAATTAACAAACTTTTTTTAAAAAATCTAAGGGTTAGTAGATAATTCACATGTCCGATCGCCATATTATACAGCTTTTCTACTAACCTCAATTTCATAAGGGTTTGAAAAAGCCTCATATGGTGACTTCAAGATGTAGAACAACAATAAAAGCGGTATTCCTTTGTTTGTTTTTTACCATGTATTTATAGAGACTTTTTAGATGCCAACCGTTGATTTCTGACAACTGGTCAAATATGCTGATCTTTCTGTCCTTTTCCATTTCATAGCATAAAATATTTAGCCCATGAACACCAATTATTTTTTGGGGCAGAAAGCCTCCTTCAGAATTTGTTTTTCATCATTTTGGCAGCCAAAATATTTTTTTCACTCGAAGAAATTAGATTCAAATTATTATTTAGAAAAAACCATAAACCCCCCTCCCTTTCAAGTTAAATGGTCGGTTCCTTAGGTATATTGTAATCTGTACACACGATTAACATATTTTGGACATTTGCAGAAAATATTTGTTTGCATATTGTTCGATTTGGTATTCATTGAAGGTAGTTCATGCCTTATAAAAGCTCCAAATAGATTATTAAGACATTGACGCTAATTGATTAGTTATATACGTCCAGTGAGCAAATAGGTCAAAAACAAGTTAATAAAACAATTTATAAAAAGAAATCAAGGAAGAAGGGTATATTTGACTACCACCGGGAAAGAGGAGGAGTATGTAGGGGCAGATAATATAGCCTTCATTACCCCTAGTGAGTGTGCTCTTTTATCAAGAAGTAAAAAGGGGACTTTACACTGCATGGAGCGTGGCGGTTTTCCGGTTTGCCTACAATGGTTCGGAGCAAGGTCTTACGTTTTATGACCTGACTACCCCGCATAGAAGGGTTTTTTCTTATCCACCACTCCGAGCCGGGCCTAAAGCTCTGTCGGCAGAGTCTCTAAAACAGATTAATGTATCAAGTACACAAAGTAAAGAAGTATGGCCATAAAGCCGTGGATTTTGTTCATAACTTCGGTCATTGTTAAAGTGTGTTCAAATATTGTCAAACATCGATGGTGAAAGTAGTCTCTGGTACTTGTACTTCCTAGTTTGAAACACATGTATGTTTTCTGATATATAAGCATTTTGTGTATATGTAGGTCATTTACAGTGTTTGAAAAGATGGTACTACTCGAAGGACACCGAGAACCAAAAACCAGTTTTTTTGTTGCGAGTGTATTAACATTTACCCTTCAAAATTGCAGTTAGCAAACCTTGGTTTTGGAGGTTCTTTACGGAAATTTTTTACAATTTTTTTTCATCTAAAAGTTTGAAAATGCACGTAGGTTGAAATTCTGATGATAGTGTAGATAACACATGAACTGATAAAACAAATTTGGAGAAGATTTAATACTGTCACAAAAACTGTTATGATGAAGGAAATAAATTCCATTATGTACATTTCATTAAAATGGAAAATACCAAACAGGATAATAAATGCATAAATTATAAAACCGTTCGCAAATCATACTTATTTCGATACCAAATGTTCATACCTTCTATACAAATTCTTAAAGGTATTATCATTACGGTTCCCCTCCCTCTTAAGGGCAGACAAATTGTTGTTGTCTTTTCTGTCTGTCATCCGTCCGTTTGTCACAAAGTTTGAGGACTCTTGTTCTCCAACATTTTTCATCTGACTTTGACCAAATTTTGCAGGTTTGTTGACCATTATGCTTAGTTGTGCATATTATCTGGCCGGATTGGTCGGCCATTTTTGTGGGAGTTATGCCTCTTTTGGACATAGAATTTTGATGAATAAGGTTTGTAGACACTTCATGTAATTCTCCTACATCTTTCATTAGATTTGAACCAAACTTCACAGGATTGTTGATCATCATGCCTAGTTGTGCTATCGTCTTGTCTTGAAGGATTGATTGGACATTTATTGTGGGAGTTGTGCCCTTGTGCACTTAGAATTTTGATGAATAACATTTGTGGACGCTAATTCTCCCTCATCTTTCATCAGATTTGAGCCAAACTTCACAGGATTGTGACCATCATGCCTATTTGTGCATATTGTATTGTCTTGATGGCTTGGTTGGCCAGCTTTTGTGGGAATTATGACAGCAAATCTTTCCCTTTAAAAGTTTTATTGTTGTTTCCTCTATCGGACTGGACCTTACTAACGGAGTTGACATGTTCAACACGGCGGATGTCTTATAAGAAGCCTGATATGCTTACTCTACTGGTGCACCTGATCTCACCCATGGTTTTTTATTGGGTCATTGTTGTTCATCATTGTATTTATGTGTGTCTATTCATTTTTCTTTTCTGTGTCGTACTCATGTTATGTCTATGTTTCTTTGCTTTTCCGATGTTGCTATTGTCTTTGGATCATTCGTTTTAGATTGAAGGTTCGGTTCTCACTTACTTTATGGCCCTTTTTGACATTAAATTTTGCTAAATAAAATTTGTAGATACTAATTCTCCTGATTATTGACCATCATGCCTAGTTGTGAATATTGTCTAGATGGATAGGTCGGTCAATTTTTGTTAGAGTTATGCCCCTTTTTGAGATAGAACTTTGAAAAATTAAGTTTATGGACGCTTATTCTCTCCAATCGTTAATTGCATTTCAACCAAACTTAGTAATATTCAAATGCAATGGCAACACATAACGATACAAATCATATGTAGGAGATATTGTATTTCGGGGAGACATTTGTTTTGTATCAAAATCATACTTTTGTTATTAATTTGTTTGTAATGAGTCTTCTAATGGTGACATATATGGGAAAGTTTACCAGTATCAGTTCGCTGTGATTAATGACTTGAATCTGTCAGTACCAGCAATGATGAATAATAGAAGTCGCTTAAGAAAAATTGGCATGGAAACAAAACATACAAACTCGATTATAAAATGAATGAAAGGATATGAAGTAAATGCGCATGCGACAAAGTCTCTACAAATACACGGTAAAATCAAGCACTGGAACAAAACTTTTATTGTTGTCCTTCATTCTTAAAGTAACTATGAGGCCTTTAAGAATTATCTTTGCTCATACCTTATATCATGATGTCCAGTAGCACTGGTTTAACAGCAGAATTCACTTGGAGCTACGCCACCACAAATTGAGTACAAAATATTTTTTTTCAATCTTCTGTTAGGTTCGGAAAAATCGAAATAAGCACCCCTCTCCCTGAAAACTTAAGGAGAAATTGTAAATATTCATACTTTAAATGCTTTAATATAACATTTCATTTGAATTTTGGCTTAGATTTCTCAATATATTTGACACAGAAAATATCTTTTAAGTACAATTAAACTGTTTAAGTAAGCTATAATTGATCATTCTATCCGAAAATTTGTGCAAAATGGGAATTTTCAGTTTTCTAGAATTTCCACTGATTTGTTGTTGAAATGAAAATTTCTTATAAAATTTAAATATTACCTTAAAAAATGGATGTAATATCGTCTTAGCATGCCTAACCTTTAATTAGAATACGTTTTTAAACGTTTGAGACAAACTGAGGACTTCAGAAATGCAAAATTTTAACCCCTTCCTGTAGGCCGTGGGCTGAAATAATTTTCCATGCACCCCCCCCCCCCCCCTCCGGCTTATGATTCAATCCAATTTTTATATCCTCTCTTCAAAAAAGAACATGTTAACACGAATATAACCTGCACACATACTCAGCATAGGGCCATTTTAATAATACATCACACAAAATTCTTGTATATTCGTATAACCGATATTTCATCTTTTAAGCTCCATAATTTTCTGTGGATGAGTACTGACATTTGGTACCAAATTGAAGCTAATTTAATATTCTTTACTTTGAACGCAGGTTTGATCACTTTACGGCATTTTTATGATCTGGTTATAGAAAAAATGTACTCCTCCCCCCTGCAAAAAAAAGCGAAAATGTCGTATTTTTAACTGTCAATTCCTTTCGGATAAATAAATCGCGTCATTTGATCTAGTTTTTATTCCCAATTTATCAGGTGTTATACAATGTTTGAAAATAAGACCATCAAAGTCCATAAAAGTTTGATTTTTGGTAAAAAAAAATCGGAAAAAGGAAATTTTCGGAATTTGAATATTTTCCCAATTTTCAATTTCTGACTTTTATATCGTACAAATTTGAATATATATCTAATAAATACCTATGTTATAATCATATATGATATGTAAGCAACAAATTGATTAATAATAGGTAAAAGAAGGGAAACGGGAGTGTGTCAAAGAGACAACGACCCAAAGGGGAGTAATAACAACTCAAAGCCACCATAAGATCTTCAATGAACGGTGAGGAAACCCTACACCCAACGGCAGGTCGGAATTGGCCCCTAAATAAAGAGTAATCAAGTTCAGCGAAATAGACATCATCCTAGACTCCCATAGACATAAAGTGAACTAATAATAGTCTAGTTTCAGATTTATTGAAGGTTTACAAATGCCAATATTAGCACTACTCCCCCGTAAAATTAAGGGAAAATTAAAAATATTTAGGCTCTAAATGATAAGAAGATAATGTCTAATGCAAATTCCTGTTTGTATTACGATATAGCTGACATGCAGAAAACCATTTAAACAGATTTTTTAACATTTGAAGAGGTTTAACTTTTATCTTTCTGTTTGAAATTTTATGCAAAATTGGAATTTTCTGTTTTTCAGAATTTTTGCTGTTTGACTTGAGAGGTGTAAATACTTCATTTATTTGATATGTAACTTGAAAAGGTTGATAAAATGTTGTTTCATTTTATCTAACGTATTAGAAAGTATGCTTTTGAACATTTCAGACTAACTACACCCTCATAAATTGCAAACGTATTGCCCCTTCCCACAAATATTCAACACAATTTATTTCATTTAATTTAGCATAAAAAGCTTAAACATTGTATAATGACATATGGTCCAATGACATATCATTTTCAATTACCAAAATACGCAGAGACTCCCATATATCACAACTAAGATCATACGTGTGGTATATGGGCAGTTATTCAACAATTCAACTTTGAATTTTGTAAAATTCTGAAATACAGGAAATTCCCATTTTTTACGAATATGGCTCAAAATATTCAATTTTACCCATATTTTGGTGTTGAAAAATTACGTATTACGAATTATCAAATGCATCTTTTGCAAAGAAAGTAAAACATTAGTATATTTTGTTCATATATATGTAAAGACAGTCATAGTGTGGGATTTTTAAGTTTAATTTTGTTCGGTGGAAAGATAGGGGAAAGATTTGTGGTTTTTGGAGTTACATTGAACACTCTTTGTTTTTTCTAAACAGTGTTTTGAGATAACTTATGTATTGGTAAGAACAATAAATTGGCATATCTGCAGATAAATTGTCAAAATTGGTCAAATATAACGATTTAAAAGTGAATTTTGGACGAATCTGAAATGCTGAACATTTCCATTTTTCATCAATATTGGACAAAATTTTTAGCTTAAGCTGACAAGTGGCACTTAAAATGCCGAATCATGATAGAAATCATGCAATAATGTTATACCCAATGCAGATTTTGCATGTTTTGGTTATTTTTTTATTTTGAAATAGACAAAATCGACAATTTCGAGGTAGAGATAAGATTTCTGGTATACAGAGCATCATTAAAAACTCCTTGTGTTTTTATACAATGTTTAAAGACAACTTTTGTATCGCTTAAAACAGTTAATTGGCATATCTACAGATATACCCTTCAGATTTGACATATATTTCGATTTAACATCGAACTTTGGACAAATCTGAAATGTTGAAAATTCCTATTTTGTATCATTTTTGGCAAGATATTGAATTCAAGTCAACAAAGTGCTGTTAAAATACCAAATCATGATGTAATTTATGCAACATTGTCTTATACAACAAACATTTTCTGTGTTCTGGTTATTTTTATGCGAACATAGCCAAAAATGACGATTTTAGACTAAATTTGTTAGGTATGGGTGAGTTTAATGGATATAGGATGTTTATATTACTTCAAAATTGCCTATTATTTGTATTAGTTGTAAAGAAGATATTATTTACTTTCATTTTATACCCACTTTTTCTGAATTTGAATCATAAATAAGATGAGCAGATTAGTGACAAAACTGTGTTGAAAACGAAAATATTTAAATATCTGTTTTATTTGTCTATTTAAAAGTGATAGTTTGGTCATTCAAAACATTTAAGCATCATGTTATACAGGTTATGCTGATGTTAACATGTTTTATTTTGAAGAAGGATGTAAGTGGACTTTAAATAATGAGTGTGGTTTATAAGTGGGGGTGCACGGGGGGTTATTCCAGCCCATGGACTATCTAGCATTTTATGATTTATTAGCTTTGACAAGTCCCTGGGGAAATTCTGTCTTGCAGAAGTATAAAACCAAATTTACGAGTAGAGAGGATTAATTCGTTCGCATTTGTATACCATTTGTTGTTGATGAAATACACCCCTAAATGTGACAAATATATTAACAATCAGAAAAGCAAGTATACTTCATACTTGTTTACATCGCAGTATACTTTTCCGTTTCAATTGGTTTTGAAAAAGATGTTGATTTACAACCTAATGAAACTTTTTTTGTAATCGGCAAAGGCCATTAGTGGGAGAATTTTTAACTACAAAAATGATACTTTTGATTCGTGATTTAAGTTTATACTTTTCCTTTGAAATTGGTTTTTGAAAAAAATGTGGGTTTATTACCTAATAAAACACTTTTCTTTGATCGGCAAAATTTTTAACTACAGCAATGACACTTTTGATTCGTGGTTGTAGTTTAACGAGGAAGCGTGGTATAAGAGTGTGGAAAAATCAAATGTGTAAAGAATGTATTTGAGAAGCTGAACAGGATTTTATGATTTTCCAACAAATCTTTCGAAGTGTTAAGTATCAACGTGTTATTTATGTCACTTAGGGCATTGATAGCTTCACAATAAGCTTTATGCCTGTTTTTGACTGCAGACAAAATCTTAGTTGAATAGACAGTTCAGTAGTTTAACAAAATGAAGATTCTGCTATGTATCTTTCCTTGTATCGGTTTTTGTGTAATTTAGGTACTCAATTACTGGTAGGGTAAGTTTTTATTGTTATTTTCGGCATGAATACGCAAAGAGAACATGAATAGCCTGTGATTTGAGAGGATTTAATCTTTGTCAATTGAAATTCTTTTGTATGTCGCATCACTTAGTGTATTGTGATCAATGTCTAGTTCTTTAATGATGCAGGTGTTATAATGTACTTTATATACAAAAACGATCTTATTACAAGATTTATCTGCAGTTACAACAACATATTTGGCATGCAATGTAGAGATATT
The DNA here is from genome assembly GCA_002080025.1 of Modiolus philippinarum. NCBI lineage: Eukaryota > Metazoa > Mollusca > Bivalvia > Mytilida > Modiolidae > Modiolus > Modiolus philippinarum. The sequence goes on along the minus strand of MJUU01031650.1, from coordinate 62,081 downwards.
TACGGGTGTAAAGATCTACGAATACAGACTCGGGTCGATTGTTAACACATCAGCGTAGTTTGTTAACTCGACTCAGCAATAGAGATCGAATAGATCTTGCCCAATCTGACAAGTTCTGGTTCTTGGTCCGCCACTGTTTTAATTCACGCTCTGGCGTAAGTTTCAGCAGCGTCTATAACGATCTTGAAATTCAAAATCCAATAAAATACGCTGTGGTTCTCAAAACTGGGGACCATTGGAGACTACTTTACGTAGAGATTTATTTTTTCAATGATCTTAAGATCGCCAGTATTGACACGTCCAGGAGGACTGTAAACAAAAGGAAATGCGAAACAGTTGAATGTAATAAAGAATTTAATGAAATTCTTAATGCTTATATCCTTCAATGCATTTTTGTAGTTAACAATTCTCCCTCGAATGGCAGTAGGATACTATGGTTTTTTTCTAGATCTTTGAAATTGGCCGGATTTAAGGAGTTACCTGTCTGCGATTCAGAATATTGCTGATGTTAAAAGCATCTATTCCTTTGTTAGCGATCGGAATATGATCAAATTAGCTATGAGCGCCGTGAAGAGTGTCGGTCCTTACAAGTTTAAATAGAAGGTAGGACACCACGTCAGCGATGATGCTGCTTATAGTTTGTACTCTGGAGTGAAAATATCTATATTTATATAATATGCCTCCTTTCTTGAGTACAAATTCTCGCAAGTTTTTCAAAACGTTACCTCGTAGAGGAAACAGTTACATACGAACATGAAGGTGAACACAAAGTGTCATAAGAAGAATTTTATTCTTCAACAGAAGTTCTGGATTTATAATTTCATGCTGCGTCTGGATGTTTGACTGACATTAAATATACTACTCAACAAAAGAAACGATACACAGATTTTATCAAAAATGATATTTTACTTTTAGAAAAAAAAAAAAACATAACTCGTAGACAAAATGTATTTTCTGCACATAGGAATTAAAATTATACCAAAAAAATTATTTTGCATTTTCTGAACCATTTCCGGTCACGGTCAAGGTCATAATCCGGAATTTCTGTTTGCAGTCGTAAATAATGAGTATATCCACATTTTTTTTTACCAAACCAACACATTTTTGCACCGGCTGACTTCAAACTTCTGTTGCTATATCGACCATGATTTCCTCAGGCCTATTTTCCATTTTCAAATACCGTTCTCATAAGCGCTAAACGCGTGTAATGCGATCTTGACGTTGCGACGTCTCACGGGACGTGCTCTCACGTGATTTAGCATTTTATGAGCATGTCTGCTTAAGATTAATCAATAGTCTTTAGTTTGTTCTTCTTTTGACTTTCGAGTACAAAATTCAAGATCTACGGTATGACCGCGCTAAGTAACTGTCCACTTTGATTTTGGATTGAACGGGGCATCGTAATGAGACATTGTTTTCAACCTTTTTGAATGGCAAATTGTTAACATGATGAAGTGTCCCAATTATTGACATCAAACATTATAAATCATCCATCAGTAAACAGCGAACTCAATCATCGGGCGAAAAACTACCATTCCGGATTTTCTTCGTATCCGTTTCGGAATTGATTTAAAAATTGGATGGGTACCGGTACAGGTAGCACGGTACTAATTATTTTTCCATAGGCGACAATAGTAACAGTTTCAGAAAATTTACTGATTTAAAACAAGAACTCAAAGTGAAGTCATATCAATTGTTGAAGTACTTCATTATGCCATTCCAAGAATAAATGTGAAATATATTGATGACCAATTCCCTTTCAAGCTATACTGAGTCAATCAGACCCACTGTGTTAACAGTTCAAATTTTACCGCCATTCATTGAAACTGAGGGAAATATTTTTAAAAATTCTGAAAAATTCATTCTTAACTAAATTAAAATTTCTTTTGTTATTTTTGAAACCTTATTCACTATTCAGTCTTGAAATATTATAAGGCATAAATTTTAACAATATAAACCAATCATATTTCACCTTTGGTCTTCACTGTGAATCTGAATGTAGGGTACACAAAATTTTGAACTGGTTCCCGCAAAGTAATTAGTACCGTGCTACCTATAGGAATATACATTGAGTACATAAATAGTGGAAACACTTCCTGGAGCAAGATTACTCATTTCTGACTTTAATTCAATAAAGTTCATTTGAATACACCATTTGACCTTGACCCAATATTGGATTTTAAATGCCAACCCCCATAGGCAATGTTGGTTAGTTGGAAACCCTCATTTCAAACAGACCTCAAAATGAGTGAGGAGAATTTCTTGGTGAAATCACTGCATTCAAACATAGTACTAGTAACAGCTGTTTCAAGAAATACAGTCTGTATTATCTCTGGTATATTAGATTCTTGACATCTGTCTTAAATATCATCTTATATTGAATCTCAGTATTTTCAAACAAATGACCACCCCATAGCTTACAGCAGGCCTTAAATTGGCCAAGATTCTAAAATGGGCCTGACAACATCTCTCAATGATAACATTAAACATAAGATAGGCCTCCTTTTAGGTTTACTTCCAGTTTTGCCCTTGCAAAATGTACTATAAGAGGACTTCTATTGCATGGTCAGGAGTGCAATAACTAAAACAGACCCAATGGATTTATATAAGCTCATGTAGGGAGATCTAAACCTGGTTCAATATACTCTTGTTTTTCATTTATTAACAGCTAAGTCTTCCTACTACTTATGGCTGGTACCAGTTTACAATTTGATCAGAACTGCTTAGCAAAAGATGCATTTTTATCTAATAGCGGTCAAAATTTTTGTCCATAATTTACCCATTTTGGGCATCACATTTCATAATTGAAGATTTTATCTAGCATTTAAATCCAGTTTGTGGACTGAAATTTAAAAAGTGTATTGTAATCAACATTTTAAGACTTAATATATTCAAACTTTAAATCATGAATGGAAAATTTGGTCAAAATTTGAATTTCACTCATTTTTCATAATTCGCAAACAATTTTCTCCCCTTATAATATGTCGCGACAAAATTTTTTGGACAGATATTGCAGCGAATCATTGCGAAAAGCAAGAACAAAGGCTATTAGACAACTTTCAACCAAAATGATGGCCATTGACTGATTCCACTATATGTAGTAGCCCAAACCATATGAGCATATCAATAAAGATCTAAAATTGCTGAGTCAGCAATTTTTCCTCATTTCTAAGACTTTTTTAACCATTTGACCCATTATTCTTGTATAAATCAGTTCAATTCATAACACTGAGTACATTAAAGTAAGATTAGATATAACAATATGAAAATTTTGCAATGTCTCATTTCAGCCTATAGGTAGCACGGTACTAATTATTTTTCCATAGGCGACAATAGTAACAGTTTCAGAAAATTTACTGATTTAAAACAAGAACTCAAAGTGAAGTCATATCAATTGTTGAAGTACTTCATTATGCAATTCCAAGAATAAATGTGAAATATATTGATGACCAATTCCCTTTCAAGCTATACTGAGTCAAACAGACCCACTGTGTTAACAGTTCAAATTTTACCGCCATTCATTGAAACTGAGGGAAATATTTTTAAAAATTCTGAAAAATTCATTCTTAACTAAATTAAAATTTCTTTTGTTATTTTTGAAACCTTATTCACTATTCAGTCTTGATATATTATAAGGCATATATTTTAACAATATAAACCAATCATATTTCACCTTTGGTCTTCACTGTGAATCTGAATGTAGGGTACACAAAATTTTGAACTGGTTCCCGCAAAGTAATTAGTACCGTGCTACCTACATTAATACACTAAAATGAAAACTATAAATTGCGAAATACAAAAATATTTACAAAATCAACTGTGTATCGTTTCTTTTGTTGAGTAGTATATAAGTTTGCGCATATGCAGAAACAAAATTTACAGTAACTTCGGTATTTTGATATTTATTACCACAGGCCCACTCTTCTGGTGGACTGTTAGTCCCCGAGGGTAATCACCAACACAGTAGCCAGTACTTCGGTTATGGCCCGAAAATCGTTTATATTTGGAAACTTGCAATAGCTATTTTTTTTTTTAATTTTGTTTAAAACAAAGGAGTATTTCCATCTTGCAAAGCTCTGTCCTTAGCTAATGTTTGCTTTCATATTTAGATACTATTGGTTATTTGTTCTCTATCAGTTTTTCACGTATTTCAGTTTATGGAATTCCAGCTGTTTTGATTTTATTTGCACTTAAGAGACATAAGTTGTCGAAATGTTTTCTGAAACCTGCTTCGGATGACCTTGACATCATTGTATTTCACCTTGGAATCATTTCAAGGTCATTTCAAGTTAAAGGTAGATATGCTGACTTGATGCTATCTATGTCATTTTCATAGTAAAAGGCTATTATACAAAAAATGTCATTTTTGACAAATTACCATGGTAACCAAATTTAAGCCTGTATATATATATTTCACCTAGTATTTGCCCACTGATATTTTTATATACATTGAACAAACAAACAATGGTTCATGTTATATACTCATGAAAGGCATTTTGCCTAATATTTGCATCCGAAATTGTCAATTGCTTAACATTTTCAGTACCCTCATTCCAATTTCTTATACATGATAAATTTAAAAACTCTTTTGAAAATTGTCATTAAGAAGTGAAATGAAGTACACAATAAGCAAAATTGAAATTTCTTTCATTTTTCATTGATAGATACAGGTTTTGAAAATTGCCTATTTTGTTGTCTCACTGTTGGTCCAAAATGGTAACCATGGCAACGGGTGTCAGGAATAATGAACAAGTACTGTCGTTTTTATTTATCGGTCAATATGAACCAATAAAATGAATTCACCAAAATCTGTGATAGGCCGTGCCGCACCTCAATATAATTTTTTAGTCTTTACAGAGAACTGCTCAAAACACGTAAGTCGATAATACTGTGATATTTACAAACAAACGGCGGTTTGAAAATATCTTACTTGATGTTCCTTTATTATTTCCTCTTTTTATAATTTATTAACCGCCATGCTTAATGACTATTAGTCATGTATCTTCTAATTCCAACATAAGTGTTCTTTAGTCTTGTCATGTATATCAATATCATTATTTTGCAATTACAAGATACGCATTTCTAAAGTGTTGCAATAGCCATTTCGTAGTTCCACCATACTATTGATAAAATTAAAAGGCACTATTTTTCATAGTTCTATTTTCGAGGTCTGTCAAACATTGGCGTATTGAAATAGTGTAGTGCCCCCTGACAATATTATGGCTTTGACATTTAACACTATCTGGGCACACAGAAGCTATTGCTAGTCGTCATATAAGCGGGAGGTTGATGTATTATTAAACCTGGTTAAACCCACCATGCCCGTTCCAAGTCGGGAATATGACGGCTTGCCTAAAATGTTCTGTGTCGGATTGTGTTTCCCTGATTCAGTCGAATATTATACGGATTTTCCTTACTGGTCTCTTCCTTTGATCGATTCGGACTTTTGTTGTCACTTTTTTTATTGACCTTTGACCTTTCACAACAATTTTTACATATCAACTTTTAATGATTTTCTCTGGAAACCTAACATATGTCATAAAATTATTCAGACCTTTGTAAACTTTTATAGTTCCTTTTTATTTTTTCCTTCGACAGTTCCATAATGAAATTATGGAAAACGACCAACAACAAAGCATCCACGGTCCCCAAAACAGCGAGGAACCCCACACCACACAGCAAGCCCCAAAAGGCCCCCAACAAGGCAAAAAAATGAATAAATCAATGGAAACAAACCACATCCAACAATATGGAATTGAAACAAAAACTTATTTGAGATTTTTTTCTTTGTTATTTCAATCAAACGGCCAATTAAGGAAATAAAGTGAAGTACAACATTTTATTTCCCACTTCAGCCTAAAATATCCGTTTGTGATTTATTGACTATAAAATTGGCACAAAAATTGTGTACTAAAATTAAACAACGCCCGTCTTAAAAAGTACCCGCTGTAAATAAATACAATATTTGAATACTTTCAATTTATCATAATAAAAAAGCAATCAATTCTGTTTGAACCTTCTAATATGCATAGTTCTTCATTTAACTTTGAATTATGTGCACTCATGATATCAGGCATAATCATTTAATACTGGGTTGAAGACAATTTTGCATATTTGTAGCCGAAAGCACTAAACTTTTATAAGTCAATTCTCCGCAATAGTGTGTAACTGGAAATTTCATGCTTTTAGTGGAATTTAATACGGGATTTTTGAGTCGTCTTCACTCCGGAAACAAAGCTACTATTATACAAAAAAATCAATTCATCAATACCTTGAGAGGGAATCACTAATCAGTGAACACTGTTGAGCTAAGGGTGATTTATATTTAATCAGTTTGTAGCTCTTCAGGTTAATTGTTTTTCGTCTATTAAAATTTAGTTAAATAATTGTCATGTAGGACAAATTATTAGTACACTTTAATTTCATAAAAAAAATTGTTTTAAATTGTAGTACATATTTATTTCAATAGATCAGGAACTCAGTTATCCGTCTTACTGGTATTTTAGGAGATCGTTTCTGCCTTCAATTACACTATCTCGAATCTTGCTGACATATACTGACTCACAGAAAGTCATTACAGGGGCCAGTGTGAATCTGCAGTCTATACTCTCAGTGAAGGTCGTACAAACACTTCATACATCCTTTTCCATTGAAGTTTATGTCATTGACAACGTGTTCATATCTATCGATTCAAGAGATGACATTTTAAATAATTGTAAACCAAGTCTTTGCATCCATACTTACAAGGAATTGTTGACGCCTGACGGTTTTTTTTTTTTTTTTTTCATCCTTAGATTTTACCAAACATTTTATCACATTAAGATAAATTATAGCACTTGTATATCATGAAATGTGTCATATTGATGTGTATTTGTAGACAAAATACAGTAAATAACTATTTTTTAGGCATTTTAGGAATAACCGCTATATTTTTGGCTACCTGGTATGTATGAAATACTGATATTCTCTACAAAAATTGAGTAATTTATAATATAATTTATAGATATAGTTATATTCTTTATGGATATCAGTATACCATTTTTAACGATATCAGCGATATAATGACCCATTCCTGATATAATGATCAAATTCAAGAATTTCAAAAACTCCAACTTTTTTTCATTGATCCCATTATCGATATCATTTTTCTTTCAACTTAAAACGACTAACTTCAAAAGATTTATCGCAATTATTTTGTTGACTGGAGACAATATCCAAAGTAAGTGTTTATGTATTTTCAAACTAAAAATTGCTCTATTGCAAATTTATTTCTACATTAAAATGTCATTTTTGTATTTGGGCTGAGCAATTAAGAGGTTATTTCTTGAATATCAAAGATTATTTCGTGAAAATCCCAATGTAAATGAAAATATATTCTCTAAAAAGTTCTAAATAAACGTTATTTTATCCAGTCTGAGACATAATTTTCTCATTGCGTAATAATGAGAAAATCTGGAATAACGAAAAATCCGAAATTTCCGCTCTGCCTCTTTTTGTTTAAATGATTGCCGTAAGAAGAGAGATTATCATTAAAACTCAACATTTGCAAGACTAAAAATTAAGTCCTGCACAATTTCATCCCGGCCTGAACACTTTAAATGTTTTTCCACGTTTCAATGGCAACATTGGCCATTTTTGAGTTTCCGTGACCAGAAGGATCATCTTTTGTCTAAATCGGGGTAATAACAAAATTAACTTACAGAATTGTCAGGAGCCAAAGTCCAGGTGGCAAAAAGAAAAAGCAAGCGCAAAGCCACCGGAGAAATTGTAAGCGTAATGGTCCAGACTTGGTTCAGTCATTTAAAAAAAAAATGGTGGGTTAAAACGGTTTAATGCCGGTCTAACTCTCCTTCCATTGCGGTAGTGTCCGATAACAACTCAACATCAATTGCTATTGAAAAATCATAAACAGTAAAAGGAAATGTTCATCCCACTATATCTAACATCCTTTGAAGTTTCGATAACCGGTTACTTGAGCCCGAAAATGGAAAAAAGAAATAACAAGAATAGAAATTCACAAGTAATAACTGTACTCGCAGACTAATGTACAGAAGTCTCCCAAACAAAATCCTGTATCGGATTTATAGGCATTAAATGACCCTTCTGAAAGAAAAGCATGGTAGGGTCCCTTAAAAGCAAGTTAATAAATATTGTTTAAGACCAAACAAAAGTATATTGTTCTAGAAAATGTCTTACTCTCAAAATTACACTTTTTTGAGAGTTTTTATGGCTAAAAAATTTCTTTATACGTAAAAACCAATTACAGACCCCTTATAATATAGGAAACACATATTGCTATTGGTAAAACGTGACTAAAAAAAATATAATTTTTCTTTAAAAAAGTTTTGATATGGTTTTTCATTTTATTGAAACTAATGCAAAGTATGAGAAATTTTGCAAAGAAGTTCCTGCGATATTGAATCCGTTATTTTAGAAATGGGAGCCGGTTTGAAAATTTTGAAAAGTGAGTTTAATTTCAGCTAATGGTGTGACTGTATGCAAAGTCAAAATAATCACTCTGACAACATTATTGAAATAATAATAATAGCAATCACAGGAAATGTAGAACCACAATTTTATGTTGCGAGACAGGTGAAAGTCTTTTAAAATAGCCAGAATAAAAATGTAAATGTACGTACATCGGAATAAAATTATGATCTAATAATAAAATCTAAAACACGACTAAAGAACAGAAAACGGTCTAAATTTTCGGAGTTAACTCCTTCATGTCCTTTTGCTAGGGTGAAAAAAGAACGTTAAAATCCCCATGAACAGAAACACATGTCCAGTAACGTCGTTTCCATTTTGGAGAGCCCTATACACGAAACATCAAAAACAGGAAAAAACGATTGAAACATTTTAAACGTTCTATGTATAAACAAGATTTACAAACTAAATAACCAATAACTAATAACCAGCAAAGAACGATTTAAGAATTTAACGATTTAAAAAAATACTATCTTATAATATCTAATATACGGTATTCTGGTTGACATTTATTTCCCTGTTCCTATTGTTCCAAGCACACCTGGACCTTACTCCACTTTAGTTAGAATAGTGACTTGTAGATCCTGTTAGCTGTGAGAACAAGACAAAAATGATTGCCGACTGGGCAGTCTACTAATTAACAGATCGTAAATGTTCAGCAAATCGATCACCTGATCGGCTGCTCGTCATTCCAATATACATGGGTTGCGCATTTGCGGGATCTCTCATTATTTACGCCAAACGAGGAGGAATCTGGTACAAAACTGGTTCTAAGACGCTGATAAGACGAAGATAGTAATTTCTTCATTTCCATTCAAGTTTCGGTTTTTTTTGTGGGTGGAAATGTTCCTCGTGGATTTCTTTGTTAGTTGAAAACGATTTTCTACGCATATGTTGAATAACAACGTAAGATTCGTTGGTAGAAAATATCTGTCCCTTGCTCGAACGTTGGATGACGTCATTTTTTTCTCCTGGTGACCCCAGATGACCTCGTCGAAATGACGAGTGAAATCCGGAATGGAAACGCGCAACCCATGTATATATTTTAGAAGACAGCTAACAGGTAATCACGTACATTACATTTTCTGTTATACAGGTTAAACCGTTATAAATTGCAAACACATTGTCTGGACCATAGACTTCGCTTTTTCTAATACAAAAAGACAGGTAACACATCTGGATTTTTTGCATCCTATCGTTCTTCGATAGTCAGCAATAACTCTTCTTGGTTTGAGGGCATCGCTAACTAATTGTACACGGACAGTTTTGCCACTTCTCTTTGCTGTAAGGGGAAGGGACGGAAACACTTCAGCCGTCAGGGGACCCTTCTTGATAACTTGCTTAAATTTTGCTAAAGCAAAAGGATTCTGATTGCAACATTATGAGGATGGCAATTAAGAATCAAGGGGATCCTGTCACGGTTTCTCTTGGGTTTTGGGTACAAGAGACCGGTTTTTGTCTTGGCATGAAACAGAGTCTAAAACCCGGTCAATAACGGTTTTGAGGTAGCCACGGTCAAGGAAGAAAAATGACATAAGGCAGCACCGATCCTTAAATTCTTTCGTCAATGGTGATTTACAGTGTATATGACCCATGTGAGATCAATGCACGCGACCTCATCTCAAACCGGTAAATGACCAACCAGACGTGTTGATTTTTGTGATACAACAATCGTAACAATAACTAAACGTCATAAAACACCTGACGTCACAATGGAATGCACCTTCAATATTTTGTCCCGTATGGTGTAACCACTGCACTATCAGGTTTTGTTCTGTGACGTCACGATACTGAAAAGGTTCACGCACAAGGAACAATTTTTGAACATGCGTGAAAAACAATTTTTCCCGCGACTAACCTGATAGTGCAGCAGCAACACCAATCGGGTAAAGCTGGAAGGTGAATTCCATTTACGGAACACTCAAATGGCGACAGCGTTGTTCAAACAGTAAAGGTTTCCAGTCGTTTCTTTTAGCTATTTACGGAAATAAAGATACTTACATAAGATCAAAATTAAAGATCGGGGTATCTATCACTCGTTAAGAAATTCTACGTCTTTTCCTCTCGTTTTGCTATGCTGCACTCATGAAAAGACGAAATTTCTTACACTTGTGAAAGATATCCCGATCTTTAATCTGATCTTATGCAAGATCCTATTAGTTATTGTCATAGATGTCTAAGTCGTAAAACTGAGATTTGGGTATATCATCTTTAGAGTACTTGGGATAACAAGATGTATAGTTTAAGTAGCAGTGTGCATCTGTGGTTTGTAAGATGGAAGTTTCGATTTTGTCTTCAGATATCTTACAAATTATGTCTAGGAAGGACAACTTCGACTCGCTCACCAAAAAGTGTACTTGATGGCCGAAGGGTAAGACGACACAAAATTTTTGAAGGGTTGGAGATCCCTTTCACTGTCAAAAACATTGTCAATGTAACTTTTTTACAGATCAGGGCGATGTCCATGGAACATTGCAAACATCTTTTGAACAAATATCATGATACGGAGGGATATTTGCCAAAAATACAAGTCGCGGGGCGGAAAAATGTCCCGAGCCTGAAAGGCGAGGAAAATTTAGACCCAAGACTTGTATTTTTGGCAAATACACCGACGTTCATGAAATATCTATTTAATTACACCGAATGTCTCTATCATTAAAGCGCACACATGACTCCGGGACAAATACCACGGTGGGGTGGTATTTGCTAAAAAATACAATGGCCATTAATCAATTAGAATGCAGCTCACTTACATAAGGTGTAATTATCCCCCATATACCCCACAATTAGACAAGCAAAACTTGGATCCATCTTCATTCCAATGTCCACCCCACCTGTCTGGGCAAAGAAATCTCCATTAAACTGGGAAGTATTTCAGCTCAGAGCTAATTCTGTCAGTCTCGGAATGATGACGGTATTGAAATAGGGATTTTGTCTCCTATCTACAAACTGTTTTCCTACTAGAATTGCTTCATTGTTTGAAATGAAGAATAACAACACGCCAAATGACTTCTTTTAGGGTGGTACAACAATAAAGAAAAACCTATGCACCAAAAACAATAGGTCTCTCAACTTCATTTGGTAGACTTAGTAATGTAGGGCTAAACGACAATCCACCAGATCCGTTAAATGTACAGTTTAACTGCTAATCCTTACTTTATATCATTAGAACAGTTTGTTATACCTTATAATATTTTATAGAAAATAAATCTTGGAATGAGACAAAGCGACAAGCAAAAGAGCGGTTCTGGATGCAAAAAATTAAATCCAGCTTGAATATTAAAACCTGAATTTTGAGATGATTAAAATTCTAAAAGCAGCAGGAAATTTGTGTTAAAATTTACAAATAACACATTTTCCAATTGCAGATACTATTTCTTCCGGATTCACTACAATGTCTTCAATTATTGATTTTGTTAAATACTTTTAGATATACAGTAACTGACAAAAGTTTTTTCTTCATCTCCCTCCGGGCATTCATCTCGTATTACATTTGTGATGACCAGCGTCTACAATGTAGCTGTTATTGTTTTGTTTAGACTTTTTTGTACGTAGTTTTTGTTTGATTTTTATTTTTTATTTTTATTGTGTTTTGAGAAAGGCCAGGATAGGGGCTGCAATATTAACTGTATTATTTGTGTACTTATCACTTTTGTCTATTGTTCGATTATATATATATATATATATATATATATATATATATATATATATATATATATGATCCACCGTTCATTTAATAACAAAAAACAAAAAACGAAACTGTTCTGTCACGCGCCATCTCCAAACGACAGGACATACTTTTGAAGACATCAAAGTACAGATCATTGTAGAAAACGATCAATGGGATGACTCAACATGGGATTTGCCGGAAAATTTTTGGGTCCACCAGCTTTATACTTTAGAACCAAATGATCTTAACGAACGTGACCAAATGAAATTCAGCAGTAGCAAAAAATAAAAAGAATATTTTTTCAGCGGAAACAATTATGTTAACATCTGTTTATTATATATTTATTTATTTATTTTCTACTTTATATTACATCGTTAGCTTTTCTATGTCACAAAGAACGGAAATATCTTTGTGTCAATTTTCATTGTTAGTGTAATCAAACCAAAAAAAAAAATTTTTATCGCACATGCAAACACGTGCCTAGAGAATTAAATCAGCCTGACGAAGCCTGTGGAAAGGCGAAAATTTGCTGTAAATTTAACATCAATTTACGTTTTAGTGTTGTTATAATTATTTTACACAGATATATATATATATATATGCATTAGAATTAGAAATCGACAATTTGACTGTTTCTTTTCTCACAACAAAAACGAACTGTTGACCGTCAATGTTTTTCATTCTATTGACCCCTTGATTTCTTTTGATTGGTGAAATAGCTTCAAGCGCGTATCATAATCATCCACCTGGAGCGCCTATATTGCGACGTTAATTGTCTGAAGATGAAACGGAGCACACGAAATGTTGTATATGAGTATATGCCAATTACACATATTTAATAGACAAAAACACTTTAAACATGAATTTGGTATAGACTGGTCGTGCAATAGTTCAATCCTCAGGTCAAACTAAACAGCTGTTTTCGGACCCAGTTAATAACAATATTGGTTGTATGTCATAGTTAAAATATATAAATGTTAAATATCAAAAATGCTGTCGTATAGGTCAGATACAGAATAAGGGTAATCTGTGCGGTATCGAATGTAAAATTAATAGATTTTCCAGCATTAGTATCAGCTCAAGTTCTGTGTCTGATCGGCCACGGACCTTGACAAGTGAAGCTTTGCAGAAACAAATATCAGGCTCAAGATGACATTTCCGTTTTAATTTTTGGGTCATTGATAAAAACGGAAATTCACATATATATACAAGCATGATAATTACCGGAAAACTATTTATGTGTTATTATTTAAGTAAATGTAACGAGTTATGTTATTGAATAGAAAATATATTTTCAATTGCAAAAAATAAGGCATAGGATATTAGAGTCGGTACTATTTCAATTTAAACAAAGGTAAGTGTAATTATAGTAACTTCCTGAGCACTTGTAGTCACTATCGGTTTTTGAGATTTCACACTGTGAGTGCTTTAGTTTTTAGTGCTATATTTGTAATGTTCGTATGTTTTTGGTGTGTCGATCTTTGGTCTCCGTCTGAACACTTGTAGACACTCTCGGTTTTTGTGAGTGCTTTAGTTTTGAGTCTTATAATGATAATGTGCATATGTCTTTGGTGTGTCGATCGTTGAGGATCCGTCTTCTGTTGTTCTCATGTTTGTCATGTCTCTGGACTTTGATTTATGAAATGTACGTGTGTTTTTTGGTGTTTCGATCGTTGGCCCTCCGTCTTCTGGTGTTCTCATATTTGTCATATCTCTGGACTTTGATTTATGAAATCTACCTGTGTTTTTTGGTGTTTAGATCGTTGGTCCTCCGTCTTCTGGTGTTCTCCTGTTTGTTATGTCTCTGGACTTTGATTTATGAAATCTACCTGTGTTTGTTGGTGTGTCGATCGTTGGTCCTCCGTCTTCTGGTGTTCTCCTGTTTGTTATGTCTCTGGACTTTGATTTATGAAATTTACCTGTGTTTTTTGGTATGTCGATCGTTGGTCCTCAGTCTTCTGGTTTTCTCATATTTTTCATGTTTGTGGACTTTGACTTGTGATTTTGGATGATTAACAGGTAGTTGTGGTGCTGAACTTAAATAGTCCATTTTAACTTTTTGCCAAAGTCAAGATTGGGTTTCGTGTGGCAAAGCAGTTCTCGTTTTTGCGAATGTTGATATTTGTTGCATTATACACATTTCGAAATCGTTTCGGATATGTCATTGTTCATACATGGCCAAAATAATATTAGGCGCCGTTTTACTATTTATTCCGTATTTTTTTTTATCAAAAAATATATTGTGAGATCAAAAAATCCTAATTTTGATATCAAAAAATCGATTTTCTTATATCAAAAGTCTATTTTCTGATATCATAAAATCGAATTTCTGATATCAGAAATTCGATTTTTTTATTGATATCAAGAATTTATTTTTGATATCAAAAAATCAAAAATATTCTCTGATATCAGAAATTCATTTTTTGATATCAGAAATTCCACTTTTGATATCAGAAATTCAAATTTTTTGATATCAGAAAGTATTTTTTGATATCAGAATATAATGTTTGATATAAAAAATATTTTTTGATATCAAAAGATCGAATTTCTGATATCAAAAAATATTTTTATATTATTAATTTGATATCGTTTGAGAAATTTGATTAGTGGAGAACTGATCACATGACCCACTGTATTTTTAGAGATTGACTAGAAAACTGTATATCAAAAAGTTATATCGCATGTTACTAAAAATAGAAATGCATATCGCAAGGCATGTTTCCATGAATGTTTATAATCTTGTTTGATTTATTTTTATGTATTTTTCAAGAAATAATTACATGTACATACACACTGTAATTATATTATAGTGCTAATTAACTTTCTATATTTAATTTTTGAAATATTTCAACTCTATCTTAAATTTGATATACAAAAAGACGAAAAATAAAAAAAATGTCCTTTTCAGTGTTTAAGCAAATTAATAATATAGCAATTGAAGTCTGTGGATGAGGTCGATACGATGTTATATCGACCTGGGAAAAGCATATCGACCGAGGACTATAATTGTATAATATCAAAAAATCATACTTTTTTATATCAGAAAATCAATTTTTTGATATCAGAAAATATTTTTTATATAAAAAAATCTGAATTTTTGATATCAAAAAATGCATTTTCTGATATCAAAAAATGAATTTCTGATATCAGAAAATAGTTTTGATTTTTTGAAATCACAAATTTGATTTTCTGATATCAAGAAAAAATTATCAGAAAATATTTTCTGATATCAAAAAATAAGTGATTTTCTGATATCAGAAATTCGGTTTTTTGATATCAGAAATTACAGTTTTTGATATCAGAAATTACATTTTTTGATATCAAAAATTTGGATTTTCTTATATCAAAAAATTGATTTCCTGATATCAAGAAATTGATTTTCTGATATCATAAAATTAATTTTCTGATATCAAATATTCAAATTTCTGATATCAGAAAATCATTTCTTTTTTTTTTTTTTTTTTTTGATATCAGAAATTTGATTTTTTTTATATAAAAATATTTTCTGATATCAAGAAATATTTTTTTATATCAAAAAATCGAATTCTTGATATCAAAAATCAAAACTATTTTCTGATATCAAAAATTCATTTTCTGATATCAGAAATTCGATTTTTTGATATCAAGAATACGATTGGTTGATATCAGAAAATGAGGAATAAATAGCAAAAATAAAAGGTCTCTTGCTGTCGTTCTAGTTTTTTCACTGCTAAATGTCCACTTTGTTACTGATCCAGAATGAAGTTACATGATGTAAAAGGTATGAAGATTTTATTAATTTTCAACAACATGCCATTATCTGTAGTTATTTCCTCGCGGTAATTCCATTGGTTCTACAAGTTTGGAAATATATATAATACTGTTTCTTTAAGTACTTGCAGCTGTTGACCATTACCCGTCTCAGTTCATCAAGCAATTGTATTGATATTGTAAGTCCAGAGTTGTCTCGCTTTCAACACGACTTCATTTATCTGAATTGAATAGCTCAGTTTCTGGTTTATACTTCCCATTTAAGTCATATCACTGAATTTTCAGCGTCATCCCTTTTATTCTCTTTAATGCATTTGCAAGTGACCTTTTAAATAAGATTTTAAGAGGTTAATGATCTGTTTCAAAATTTGTTTTTCTGCCATAAATATAGCGATAGAACTTCTGACAACCAAAAACTATGGTTAAAAGTGATTTCTCAATTTACGCACAATTCCTTTTTGATGCATTCAATGAAACGGATGCAAAGGAAACTGGCTGCCCCTTCTGTAGTTTACATGCACCAATGCCCTCACTTGACAAATCGGCGGATAAAGAATCATCTTCAGTATCAAGGTAATGCAAGACTGGCGCAGTTGTAAGTTTAACTTTAAGTTCATGGAAACAAGCTTCATGTCTTTCATTCCAGTGTCATTCAACTTTCATTTCTAACAAATCTCGTAATGGCTTGTTGATGTTAGACAAGTTCTTAATATACTTTCCAACATAGTTGACCATTCCCATGAATCTTTGTAAATCCTCTCTTGCATTTCGGGGAAAGCATGTCATTAATAGCTTTAATTTTTTTCTTAGTCAGGACCCCATCTTTGCTTAAGGTATGGCCTATGTACTTGAACCCAGGTACTAATATTTTACATTAAGCTTTGTGTAATCTAATGTTGACTGACCTTGCTTTTTCAAGAACTTTCCTGAGTCTCCTGTTATGCTCCTCGTTGCTTTTCCTCAAATCAAAATATCGTCAATATGACATTAATTCCTTCAAAGTTTTCAAATAGTAGAGACACAGTTCTTTGGAACACTTTGGGCTGCTCGATATTCCAATCGACAATCTTTTATATTTGTACTTGAAATGGCGCATTGAACGTTGTCAATGTAGAAATTTCTTTGCCAATTTTATAGTCCAAAAAGAATAAGAAGCGTCAAGTATTGTAGAAATAGTCGCTCTTGACGAAACTTCTTCTACTGTTTTCATCGTTTAGTGCGGACGTTTGATTGCTCCGTTCAGATCTCTGGGATCAAGGAAAATACGAACGGTTTTTCCACAACGACCAGTTTAGTTAGAATTAGCCCAGTTAGTGAATTAACACGTTTCACTAATTTTAGATCAAGACTCGTTAGTAATTCAACTATAGGCTCAGAATTTTCATTCACAATTTAAAATTTGAGTTAATATTCATTCTGACTTGTAAAATACAGGTAATTCATCTTTTCTTACTGTTTGTGTGTAAGAAACACTACCTCGACTGCCTTGTGAAGGAGATAGGAATCGACAGTACATCTGGAAACCCTACTTATACCCCTAACACAATATCGAGGGATGAGATTGTAAAAAATCACACTTCAGTTTTAGCATCATTTGGCATTAAAGCCAATGATGAAAACAATCAACTCCCTTACATCTACTGGGTACCTAAACTTCACAAGAATCCCTACAAACAGAGATTCATTGCCGGGTCTTCCAGATGCACCACTAAACCTCTTTCACAGCTCCTCACTACTTTGTTGACCGCAGTCAGAGATGACCTGAAAAATTACTGTAATAAAGCTTACATATGTACTCCACAAGCGGTGTGATTCAAATGTGGATTCTTAAAAATTCAAAAGATCTCCTTGAACAGCTATCCCCAACCAGTCTTACCAATTGTCATAGAATTCAAACCTTTGACTTTTCTACCCTTTATACAACCCTACCACACAATAAACTTAAACAGTAATTGCAGATTTAATACATCAATGTTTCTGCACTAAAAATGGAGAACGCAGATACACTTATTTAGTTATAGGGAAAGACAAGACATATTTTGTTAAGAACCACACTGATTCAAACAAGAAGTACACCGAGACTGACGTAATCAAAAAAATCATCGACAATATTTTTGTCGAATTCGGAGGTCGTGTTTTCCAACAGACAATAGGGATTCCTATGGGAACTAACTGTGCGCCGCTTTTAGCTGACCTTTCCTTTACTCGTATGAGGCCAAGTTTTTACAAGGGCTTATTCAAAGAAAACAAAAATATTTAGCCCAGTCCTTTAATTTCAGCTTCCGCTACATAGACGATGTACTCTGTCTTAATAATCCTAAATTTAGGGAGTATTTACATCAGATCTATCCCAATGAGCTTGAAATTAAAGAAACAACTGAAACACCTACTTCAGCTTCGTACCTAGATCTGTTACTGTATATTGACAAAGATGGACGTTTGAAGTCTAAGCTGTATGATAAGCATGATAATTTTAATTTCCCAATTGTGAACTTTCCCTTTCTTAGCAGCAATATACCTACCTCTCCAGCCTATGGAGAGTATATTTCGAAGTTGATTCGTTACTGTCGAGCATGTAGTTTGTACAGTGATTTTTTGAACAGAGCAAAAACACTGTCCCAAAAGCTGCTTAGTCAGGGATTTGTTCAACCTATGTTAATTTCATCCCTCAAGAAATTCTATGGCCGTCACCATAACATCATCGAAAGATATGACGTGTCAGTATCCCAAATGAAAGTGGACATTTTCAGCTAGATTCACGTCTTCCCGGATTTGACTACCGACTTTGACATTTTCCTGGATTGACCCACTCACAGTGTGATGGGTGCTGTTAACAGAGCAGGACGTGCTTACCCTCAGTTTCACTGGAGTTCACACTGTGAGTGCTTTGTTTTGAATGTTGTGATTTCTGTTTCTGCGCTTTTTGTCTGTCTAGCGTCGTTGTTTTCTATGTTCTCGCTTTGTCCATGCCTTTGGACTTCGATTTTTGTAAATTTCACCCCTTTGTTCCTTCGGTATTTTACTGCCGTTGTTTCTTGCTGTTTCAATGCGGTGACACTTACTATGCTTTTGTAGCTTATCCTTCGAAATTTGTGTGTATAACGATGTCCGCAAAATGTATAATTGAGCTCCAGTATCAATTTCAAAGTTGATCTGCTTCTTATACATGTTATAAGACATTTTCACCAAAAGCCGAAACCGAAACCAATTCAACATTAAAAAGTGTTTGTGTGATATAAATCATACTTGCATAAGTCTTTGAACTATATGATTATCCTCTTGCAAAGTTTAAAAAATACGTCTTAGCGAAAGTGCAGCACATAATTCAACATTTGTGAAATGTTACATAACTTTTGATGTTTCGATATTACAATTGTATTTGTGTGTATTGAGTGGCAATGGGTTGGTCGGATATATATCTAGTGCAATTGGGTGGCTAGATAAATATCTAAAATCTGGATAAAATGTGCTATACATACGGATTTATCGATTGTCCAGGAACAAAAGTCTTTTCTATGAGATTGTTATGCACTAGAAGGTTTATGGCAAGACAAAATCAATTTATTAATATGAACAATCAATATTTAAAGCAATTCATTTATGAATATTCATAATTCAATCGACCATTTGCCCGTCCTGCAATCAACAGAATGAATTTAGCAAAACCCAGAAAGGAAGTAACTTTTTGAAAAATCTCAAGAGGACAGAATGGTCCCCACTTTGTAAAAACCAACCGAAAAATAAAGCATTTTTAATCAAACGTTATGATAGCTTAACCTTTAGCAGACGCTAAGTCAGCAACATAATTCAAAACCCACACCAAAAACCGCTAACCATTCCTTTAAAGTGCTACTTGTCTCAAGTAAATAAAATAAACAACTGTACTAACTTAAACTGTCATCTCAGTGACTAAGAAAGATTTAAAAATTCGAAAATATGCTAATTTACTGCAAAATATCATAATATACTTTGTCTAGACGGGTAAGCACGAAGTTTGCATGTTTAATGTTTGTTTGTCCGGTATAAAAGATAATTCCCTTTGAACGTTTGGCAAAAAAAAACCACAAAATTTGACTAGAACTGACAAGAACCCCAGAATTTGCAAATCATATATTATTAACATTCATAATTCATTAATTAATACTTATAAATGGTAAAAGAATTATTATTATTATGAATCGCAAATATCAGTAAATGATTTATCAATATAAATACCTGAATTATTAGTATTAATTGATGGATTATTGGTATTAAAAGATGAACTACAAATATTTGTAAATTATTTGCAAACATTAATAAATGAAATATAAATATTTATAAATGAATTTTGAATATAAGAATTAAGCAGAAATTATGAATATTAAAAAAGCATTGTACATATTTATAACTTATTTTTTAGTAATATTAATGAATGAATTACACATATTTATAAAAAAAAAGTCAATATTTATGAATAACTTGTAAATATTTTAAATATTATTAACAGATGAGTTAAAGACATTTATAATGAATTTTTAATATTTATAAATGAATTGATAATTTCTCATAAATTTTTATAATTTATTAGTTATTTTTTTTTATTGAATCTTGAATATTAATAATTGATTAACTAATAGTTATAATTCATTGCAATTGTCTGTTATTTATTTATTAACATTCATAATTCAATTTTAATCATTTATAAAGCGAACAATTATAATGTCAAGAACTGATTAATTAATATTCATAATTCTTGCTCATTTCTAAATATTGATATACATTTATTAATAATTATAATTAATTTAATAATATTAACAAATTAATAATAAATTTTTATAATAAATTCATTAATATTTTCAATTCAATTAAAAATATAAATACTTCTATTCTAATTATTTATACTGATAAATGAATTGTTAATATCAACAATTGAATTATAACTATTCACAGTTCAAGCATAAATATTTAAAAATGAATTGTAAATAACAAAATACCGAAGTCACTGTTACTTAATTGTAAATAATGACAATTTATTATACGTAATTGTAATTATTAATAAATCAAGTATTTTTCCACTTTTGCTTGATTCATTAATAATTAACAAAACATTATAAATGTTTATAATTCATCTAATAGTATTAAAAATATTAACAATTGATTTATTGATATATATATAATTCATTTATAATGTGTAATTCAATTATAAATATTTACGATTACAAAAACAGGATAACAGCAAACACATACAATGATGTTTTTTTTTTAAATATTAATAACTTCTGCTTATTTACTATATTTAAGATTCATTTATAAATATTTGAACTTTATTTATCAATATTCATACTTCATTTATTGATATTAGGAAATTATTTACATATATTTTTCATTCATTTATTAATATTATTAAATCATTTTTAATATACACAATTAAATATGATAATAATAATTCTTTTTCCATGTATAAATAATGATCAATGAATTATCAATATTGACAATTGAGTTATGATTATTTGTGAATGAAATGTTTTAAATATTATTTTTTATATTAATAAATCACGTATATTTTGTCAAGTTTGGCTTGCCATAAAGCTACTAGTGTTTAACAAACTATTAGAAAAGACTATTGTGCCTATGAACCTGTGAAATAAATTAATCTTTGTCTTATATCATCTTTATTCAGATTTCAGATATATATATATTCGACCACCCAATGGCCACTTCATACAAACGAAGAAATTTTGAATATCAAAAGATCAAAACTTATGTAACCTTTCAGAAATGTTGAATTATGCGCTGCACTATCGATTGGACGTATATTCTTAATCCTCGAAAGAAAAAAAAACCTTTGTAAAAGGATAATCTTTGTTCAAAGACTAATGTAAGTATTATTTATATCACAGAAACACTTTTGAATGTTGAACACTTTTCAAGCTAAATTGATTTCGGTTTTGGGGAAAATGTCTATTAACATATGAGCTGACAATCCACTCATCTTTCTTTTTGTATTTCCAACAGACCACACTGAAAATTCATCATTGTCACTTGAATCGCTGTCTGAGTTCTCCATATTGTAGAAATTCCTCTTTCCTCTATCCATTAATAGCTAAGTATAATTTTGCGATTTGCATACTTTCGCAAAATGATTCAGTTTGTCACAGTTTCTACAAGTTTTTCCAAATGCCGGACATCTCTTCGGATTATGTGTACTTTCACAATATTTACAATTTTTCGGTGTTTGTCTCTTATCTGCTTAGATTTCTACCTTGTTGGAAACTTCTTTACTCTTTTGAAACTTCTGCAGCACGACATATTTCTATCGCTTTCTTCAGATTTAGATCAGGTTCCTGCAGTTATCTTTCTCTACCTTGATAACTTATTATGTCACAAACAATTCTGTTATCAAGCTATAATTAAGCTCTCCAGATTCACAAGATTTCGAACGTACTTTCAGTTCAGAGACATATTGATCAAGTGTCTTTTGGTCCTTGAGCATATTTGAAGAATTTATGTCTTATGAATGTCACATTTTTCCTAGGGTTGCAGTATTCCTCAGACTTAGTTTTCAAAACATCAAGTTTGCTTCGATCTTCTGCATCTGAGAATTCGAATGTATTGTAAACTTCCAGATCATCATCTCCAACTGAATGAAGAAATAACGAACATTTAATTTTTGTATCTTTGTCCTCATACTCAGTGGCTGACAAGTATAGTTCGAAACGTTGCTTAAATTTTCTCCAATTTTCTGCTTTATTCTCTTCGAACAATAAAGGATTTGGAGGCTAAAGCTTATTTATATTCTCACAATAGCATTTGGATTTCGACCTGAAACCATGTTATGCGGGCGTTTATATAATTACATGTACATCTTTACATGTTGAATGACTTTATAAGAGTGCCAGAATACCACACATTTGCATATGATTAGAGAGAAAGGAGTTTCATTCTAAACAGAAAGGTAACAGTTCTAAATGTTAACCAGATGTGTATCAAGTTACTTTCACAGGATATTGTAGTCAGAAATCTAAGTTTGACTGTCAAATAAATACTGTAATAATTTATTGTACTTTTTTTTCGCGGGTACTTATTTTCGCGGATTTCCCTCTGCATGCAAGTTCGCGGGTATTTCATTTCGCGGTATCGTAATAAGACGCTTTTTATCACTAATAACCCATATTTATACGTATTCGCGGGTATTTATTTTCGCGGAAAAGGGTTGATCGCGAAATTCGTGAAAATAAGTACACCGCGAAAGTAAGTACAACTACAGTATTACAACAAAGCGTATCCGAAAACAATCTTAAAACTGCAGCAGTATCCAATCAGAAAACAGATCATATCAACTGCTTCAACAGTAGCAAATTTAAAGCGTCCATAGATACAAGTTGCAAGCAGACGTAAACGAATTCTTCGAAAAAATATTTTCAAAATTAGAATGCGTGCTATGGCAAAGACATTTTTCCAAAATCTTCTCATATAGGCTGAAAAAGATCAAGAGAGTGTCATTTTAATTAAAGCAATTTTTAAATAAAAACAAAACAAGCTTAAAGAGGTAAAAAATAGACTCGACCACTAAAAGAGATCGTTTATATATTGATTGATTGATTTTTTTCGATTTTTTTTCTGTGGAGTTTTTTTATTTGGACTTATTGCAAAGAATTAGTAGATCTAGGGGGTTCAGGTGATTTTTAAAGAAAATACCGAGGATTAATTTAATGTTGTGAATCTAATCACTGGAGTGCCCGAAGTACAAAAAGGGCAAGAAAACTCAATTACAATGTTACGTCTAGCAAGGCGAGACTCTCAAAAACGGAAAATTTGCTTTATTTTGTAACTGGCCGATGGCTGATTTCGACGACCTATATCCCGAACCCGTGAAATTCCATGTGCGTGTTTGACGTATTATCTGTTTATACTATACATGAACAGGGCACCCAAAGCCAAATAGCACAAAAATACCACGTGACGGGGGTCCTCAAGAAGGTCATTTGTGACGTTTCCCATTATAAGTCTATGGAGACTTTGTTCATCATATACATGTTCCGTGACCTTTCGGACTTATAAAACAAGGAAATTCTGCCTAAAATATCTTGCATCTACATTTATTTTTGTCTTATGTAACTGGACACATTTAATGGAAGGGGAAAATTCCACGGTGTGAAAAATTTTCTCAAATTTTTAGTGGGAAAATGTGGTACAGAGCTTTTAATTACTATTACTCTGCACTTTGTCTACCGAACTTTCCGACTTTTTGTCACTTTGTTAACAATATTATAGCCAATTAAGAGATAGATTTATCTTCCTGACGGGAATTATCGTTTGGCCAGGCGTCTCTGTTTTGTAAAGTGCTGAATTTTGCGTGAAAACTTTAATGTTATTTGGGAAATTTTCGAAAATTTCCCTGACAGCTCGGCACCACAGAGAAAAACTGTGGTACCAAGGTCCAATACTTTTAATATCTGTGTTATATGGGACAGTGTCTTTCAAACTAGCACCTTTTTTATTCCGAGTTTTAGTATCTTTTTGAGCGACTTTTTTTCAACATTGTTTTACAAGTATACCAGTTGCACTGGCCATAAATTATCACGCAAATTTAAATAGCCTAAATTATCCTCTCTCAGTATATAATAATATCATAAAGCTACTATTAGTAGTTTTCCACGGAAATGCACCGCAATTTGCCTTTGCCGGTAAAATTTAAGCTAAATATCGGACAATCAAATTTCAAAAAGAGTTAAGGTGCCCTTCTTTGTGACGTCATTACTCTTGACTCAAAAATCCGAGAGCAATAATTCTGGTGATATTATAAATATATATATATATATATATAATACTGGTAGCTGGCAATGTTGAATTTCCGTTGTATGGAAATTCCCATAGGTTACACGTTAAATCGGACCAACTGAACCCGCTAGTAGATCTAAAATTATTCCAAACATATGGTATCTGGGATAAATTTCAATAGAAGCAATTCAAATAACAAAGATTACATTTTTTATCATCGAGATGCTTTAGTTTCTGAAGCAACAATATCACTAGATCCTGTAAATAAATAGAGGATGCAATCTCCTAAGCTTTCAGTCTCGTTTAAATCTCGTTTATGAATAATTCTTAAAGCATGCCTTATGAGTGAAAATTTTATATTGATATGTATTATATAATGACCCTCAAAAATGGTATAAAAAATATACTACTCAACAAAAGAAACGTCCATTCACGTTTTTTGTGGAATATAATTTAAAATAAAAGCATTATTTTTGTTCTCTCTAATTGATTATTATCTTTAGAAATACTCGATTCCAATTTTGCTCTTGAAAAAAATTTTCCGATCAAAATTAAAAGAACTTCCGGTTGATAGAATCGAAACATAAATGAGCATGCACAGAAAGTCGAAAGGATATTTTTGTCAAACAAGAACAACAGTGACAAATTGAATGATTACAAACAATTTGCCATTTTGAAATAATCGATACTTCGACGAATTTTTAAAATAAGTAAATACCGAAGTTACTCGAAAAACGAGGCTTATTTTTAGTGAAAGAAGACTTACTATGAGGTATGAGCAAAGCTCATTGTTGAAGGCCCATGGTGACTTCAAGATGAAGAACAACAATAAAAGCGTTGTTCCTTTGCTTGTTATTTACCATGTATTTGTAGAGACTTTCTCTCATGTGCATTTACTCCATATCCTTTTATTTACCATTTACTCTTGACGACTTTAATGAACGTATCCCGAGTTCCTATCGTTGTTTATGTTTGTCATATGTCATTTTATTGTTTTTCGTGTGCAGTTCCCTGGTGGATTGTGGCATGTGATTGTAATGTTCGGCCATTGAAAGTGTTTCCTGTTATCTTTGCTTCTTTAATTAAACTTGTTTAGAAATCATCACCGAGTAATCTTGAATGCATCTAATGCAAAAAAATTTGGAAAACGGATGAAGTCATGACGTCAAACTGAAAAACGCAAAAACTCAAGAATTTGACCTTGACCTTATTTTTATGGAAATTTTGGTGTTTTCGAATAGTTTACCAATAATGTTTTGATTTTATCAACAAATAATGAAAATTCATCTCCGACCGCCATTGACTCAATGTTGTATTCCACAAAAGATTTTTGACCACTGTTTCGGAAAATGTCTCTCATTAGCACCGACTAAAGTGCCATATCAAATATGCAAGGAACGAATAAAAATTGGTTTTCTGCGAAGCATGCAACAATAATTGTAGTTCTATCACCCCTATCGGAAAATATATTGAGGATCATTGTAGGTGGACGTTTCTTTTGTTGATTAGTATATGTACCTATGACCAGTATTTTTCGAGAAATGAAAAAAAAATATCGGTCAGAATTTAGCCTATTTTAGGGTAGGGGTAATTGAAATATTCAAATTTTTCAAGAAAAGTATTCATCTTATTCATATGATTTCTTTTCTAAATTCTTAAACATATAGGTGGCCAACTATTTAAACAAAAATACTAAGCTTTGACTGTTTAGTTAATGGAAATTTTTTAAAATATCGCTTTTTGCAAATTTTACGAGGTCTTAAATTTGACCAAAAAACAACTTTTATCTTAAAAATTTTTTTGTGTTTTCAATAGTGATATTTCTCTAGATTAATGAGATCTAACAATCTGGAAACTTTGCAAGAACATTTGATGGTAGAAATCGATGATTTTATAAAAAATGACCCTAAAATATGCCAAAATAGATGAAATTAGCACAAAACCACCAAATTGTTTTGGTCTTCTTCGATCAAACGCATTTCTGATCATTTCTTAAGGATATACATATAGAATTTCTGTTAGACTAGTGTTCATTTGGGGCAAAAAAAATCAAACGATTAAAAAGTATATTTCATATTTATAGGTAGAACTACAAATAAAAAAGTGTAGCATTACTGTCTTCACATGTAAAATGTATAATGTAATTCGCTATTGGTCATGCGCTTTATTCAATACAAAATTAAGCATTTGATAGCTGATAGCGTTACCATAGCAGTCTTTTTTAATACAAAAAAAAAACCATTTTTTATATTTTTAAAAAATCTGATTTTTATTATTAAAATGGAATTATTAGGTAATTTAAAAAACTGAATTTCTAATATTAAAATGATTTTAAATATTTAAAAAAATCAGCTTTAATTTTTATGTTAAAAAATCAGTTTTATATTAAAATATTAGCTATATTTCTTAAGATAAAAAAAACCGAATTTCTGATTAAAAAAAAACAGAATTTTTAAACATTAAAAACAGGGAATAAATTCCTCCAGAAGCTTACCTTAGTTAATTTTGTCTTTCTGTTGCATTTCAATATGTGATCCATTAAAAATGCATCTTCTTTAATAATTTCTTTCAGGATCTTTAAAATTAGAAGGGAAGATGGATGTACATGAAACGTACTTACACGAGATGTTTCCAGGCGAAGGTATTGTTTTCGGCTTCAAAGGGTACACTTGAACTGCATATTATTGTTAGTGACTTTGATAATATAAAATAAGTGTGTACGGACATACGGACAATCAAATTTGAAGAAAGCATTACAAAATGATTTTGTTGACGTAATAATTTTTGATGTTCGTATTCCATTTTTTTTAATGACTATGGACATTTTTGAATATGTATAATACAGAATGTATTACCTAACTGAAAAAGACCGATTATGACGTAAAACCGGATTTTCAATTGGCAGTAAGACAGATGCAGATCATGCAGTTCCCTGGTTGATTGTGACATGTGATTGTTATGTTCGGCCATTGTAAGTGTTTCCTGTTATCTTCCTTTCATTAATTTACCCTTTCGGAGAACCCAAGGATGGCGGGTAATTACACCGTGTTGTTCGTCTATATAATATAATTTTTCTCCACTTTTCCTTTCGGTGTCGGATGTATGTAAAGTCTTTTTCTCTCGGTGTTTTCAATGTTGCCATTGTCTTTGGATACTTTTATCTGGGATCAAGATTCGGATCTTACTTACATGTATTTTAGAAAAATCGTGTAGTTTTGTGGCGTCATTCTTCGTGTTTTTTCCCTTTTCCGCCATTTTACGTACGTGTTCTTTAATCTATGAAGTACTAAGGTAAGAAATCTAAGATTGCACTATGACCTTTTAACTTGAACCGTTTTGTTTTAAATACCTTTTAGTTGTAAATCTCAAAATGTCTCCACAAGTTACAATCTCTAGATTCCAATGTAAATCAATGACCCTATCTGCCTATTTAGATCAGACGTGTAGTCCTTGAAACTTTTGAATATTTTACATTATATTGGATGTACTTTAACTTACTTATCATTTATTTGTCTGTCTGTGAGGAGGTACACTTACAAAATAGATTTTTTAAATTTGCAAGATCACAATTTAATGACCAAAGGAACCACAAGTAGGCAAAAAAGCTATACACAAGCGAGATACAGAAGCAATTCCTGTTTTAAGTTTTATATGTCCGCACAAATAAAATTCGGGATGCATATTGTTTTCCCCTTGCCTGTCCGTTCATCCATTTGTCCGTACGAATAAAAACACAGGTGTTAAGCGCAGGCATCAAATGTGTCTTATAGACACAAAGACCTTGTGCAGGGCACGCCATCCTAAACTTTTTTTCTTTTTTTTTTCTTTTTTTTTTTTTGCATTACATTTCGGTCCATTTTGAATTATTATGTTCCAAATCAACTGCGACATTGTTTTCACTTTTTTACTTCAATATATTTTGCCTGGAGAGTACTCCGGTTTAGAAATGGTGATATTACGTACTAAAACAACGACAGTAGAATACCGAAGGAAAAAGAAGTGGAATTTACAAAAATCTAAGGCCAAAGACAATGCCAAAACGGGGACACATGAATCAATGACCTTAGACACAGAAAACAATGACGTTAGACACAGAAAATAATGACGTTAGACAGATACAAAGCACAGGAATAGAAATCACAAAATTTAAAACCAATGCATTCACAGTGTGAAGTCAAGCAAAACTGAGAGCGACATCAGGTAGTAGACTTAGGTTAAGGGAGATAACTCTTTAATTTAATGAGGCGTTTGAAACAGTCAGTTTCGTTGATGCTTTTTAAGCATTGAAATGAAAAAGAATTAAAATCACTTATTTTACGAAAGGATATGGAGTAAATGACAATGAGACCCATCACATATGTTAACTCCAACTGCCATTATTTTAATGGGCTGTATGGCCATTTTGGAAATTTATTCCTCATCAGCAGCACTAGAACCCAAACAGAGGAAATCCTTAATTTTCTTTAAAAAAATGTTTAAAATGCATAAAACCAAACGAATTCCGAATAATCAGCAATGTAAAATATGGCTAAGGACTAAACTACGATGGATGGAGTTAATCCCTCGGTTTTAGAATTTACATAAATTTGGATAATAGTAATTGAAAAAAGTGTACACATGAGATATTATCTCATATACAAGTACACCATATCTAAGAAAAATAAAGAACATACATCTCTACCACGGGGAATTGTTTTACCAACTCCACACTGCAATAAAAGACAAACACCTGTCTTAAATATTTTACGAAAGGATATGGAGTAAATGAACATGAGACCATAACACATATGTTAATCACATATGTCCATTAACCTGTGTCTACCTCCATAATTAAACTAAGATTTCCACAAGTGATGGAATGTACTAATTTGGAGTATTCGCATGTTTAAGCAACAACTTTCTCTGCATACTTTTAAACAAACATTAATAGCTTTTGTTTTTCCATGGCAGACAAAAGTATCCAAGAGAGAGTTAACATCCTCTTGTGTTGGAGTGTTTCTGGTAAAATGTTTAAAATAATTAATGCATGAATAATTCTAGTTGCATAAACTTAACTTTTTCTTACAGGGTCCAAAGAGTGTAAGCAAATTCTCTTAAAGAGCATGTCTGGCAAATTTTACACGCTCTTGAATAAGTATATTGGTACGGAGACCTTGGTAAAACAACGACGCAAACAATGCCTGGAAAGATTTAATAATTCAATTTTGAACAACAATGGGGTTCATCTGTTACCTAGTGGAAGTAAAGCAGAAGGACTTGAAATGACCGGAAGTGACGAAGACATAATGATATGTACAGATCAGCTGAAAGTATATTTTATTAACTTCCCTAATATCATACCACCAAGGTGTGTCATACTGCTACATGCAGAACCTGTATTAGAAACCCCAGGGTTTGTTCTCATTAAAGCATACAATATTTCAGAAAAGAGGTATCTTGGAATTCTTAAAAGTACTGATTTTGTTGCAAAATTTGCAAAGCCTATTATGAACAGCATGAATTTTGCACAATCAGTTAGATTTCACCAGCACGGTCCTTGTATGTCACACTATGGCAACGGCCTTGACACAGACTTTGCTGTTTGTCTCTCCTCAGACCAGTGGCCACACGTAGCAGACGAGTGGCGAAAGAGGAGTAGAAAATATGGGTGGCCAACACCACAGACAATAAAATCTATCGTCAGACAAGGATGCCACTTCGTGCCGATCGGATATAACGGGAATCAAGGTGTGGATTGGAGAATGTCGTTTTCAGTGGCAGAGACCACACTTGTACATTCATTCAATCACGTTCAATTACTCACGTATGGGTTTTTAAAATTATTTTTGAAGGAAGTAATTCACGAAAATCCTGCCGTTGACAATTTGCTGTGTTCGTATTTCATTAAAACAATATTACTTTGGTCAATTGAAGAAACTCCTTGCGAAACATGGACAGCAAACAATATTTTAACATGCGTTTGGATGCTTTTCAAGCAACTTATGGAGTGCATCAGAAACAAACAATGCCCAAATTATTTCATTCGTAATAATAATATGTTCAAGAAGAAACTAACTGATGAAGCAAAGCAACAACTCCTTGCTAAAATGCGTCCTGTAATGAAAGACGGGATAAACTTGATATTCCGAAGTAGGACAGTTCGAAATCTGTGGTATAAAAACGTGCCTGTTTCTCCCGCTTCCCAAGAAAGAGTGCTAGATGTCTTGAAGATGGATGAAATCTGCCGTACAAGTTATACGCTCTTGGAGGCATCTATGCTTGGATGTATGTCCGATAAATATCGTTTGATTGGGTCAAACATTGTATATGGAGCGTTACTGAGAAAGTTTCTTTCCAAATGTAAAGACGAAGACTACAAAACGGTAATAAGTAACATGGCACTACAACATCTTTGTCACTGCATTAGATTATCAAGCACTAAAGGCAACAAACATTACTATGCGCAAAATAAACTATTTACAAGATTTCTAATTGCTGGTAGTACAACAGATATTTCAGCTGGAAAATTAGTAATAGCCACTTGGTTATATGGGCAAAGACAATATTACCAGTGCCTTGAAGTGACAGATTATGCCATGATCAGAATGAAAGATGCTTTGTACTACAACAAAAGTTGTGCAATAGCCTTACGTGACGCTGAGGATATAGAAAAAGAAAGTTGTGGTTTAAATCTTTCTTTTCCGGATAAGGCAAGGCTATTTCTGTTGTCAGATGTATTGATACCAATGGGTTCAGTGGTTGCGTTACCGGAAATAAAGGGCATACTTCCGCTTGGTGAATGGATGACAAAGGGGGAGATAACTGGACACTTGTTTCCACCAAATTTATATTGCCAATTTTTGCGGGCTTGCTGCTACAGTAAACTTGATAAAAAGACTGATGCACAACAAGCACTATACGATATGAAAAAGGAGAGACCTTTACTTCCAAATGATCAAATATTTAAGAACCATCATGAGCTTTGTTATTTTACTTTATTGTCCATATTCCTGAGTTTCGTGTGTGAATCGGAAGACGTGGACATTTCGATGTTCAAAGAGGATATTTACCGAGGTATGAAATCAGTATATGAACAAATCGAGAATGGTGTAAGATTTGGCCTAAAAGTGGACGTCGTGAAACATCTTTTCACGTGTTGTAACGAATTATTACAAACATTAGATCGTAAAGGTATAAATAAATTCAACATACAAAATATATGTAATAAGTGAAATAATACCATCAAATCTCATCCAATATCCAACTGCTGCATCTACATGACTTTAAAAGAACACGATAGTCATGACAAAATCATCGACTATCGTATATTAGTTTCTTATATACACTACCAACTTTACCTTCAATTCTATGATTAAAGAAATGACAGGGGTAATTTGACCTGCTTGTCAATTATTTGCAAAAGCTGATTTAATTGAGAAATTATAGTTCATGGCTGATGGTGGTTTGTTGGAGATTTACAAATGGGTGGCCATTGTTTTCGTTAATTTTTTACCTAGAGCGTAGCGCAGCGGAGCAAAGAGTAATATGAATCGACTACAAACCATCGGCGAACATGAATTATTTCGTTTCTAATATGATATTTTATTATCTGTGTATAAAGCATATTATGACGTCGTCTGTTTCAGCGTAAAGACTGAATATTGTGACGTTGCTTATAGTGTTATTGGAGATTTTCAAATTGTTGATCGTCATGGTTTCCCTTGTTTTCATATTAGAATTCTGTGTAATGATACGAATCGATCTCACTGTCTTTTTATGCTACGTCCGTTGCTCTTCTTTCTATTGTTAAGATAAGATGGCTCTAAAAGAGATGTAACTACACATAATTTACAGAACATGAATAGCAATAATAGCAAAAATACAAGGCCATGACTTACTTTAAGATGACAGTGTGTACTTTATGTAGTGACTGTAATTTTTATAATTATTTTATCATAAACAAAATGTAATTGTTTTTTTTTTTCATAGTTCCAAATCTTTTTAAATTAATTCAATAGTTATTATTTTATGCAGTATCTAAGTATGTTAATGCCATTGAAAGCAGGATTATATTCTTCTGACAAATTAAAATCACGCTTTGAATTTACAAATTTTTTGTCAATTCATAAATGCAAGAAAGAAGTATAATATAAGGACGTCATTAGAAAAAAGATAGCAAGTGCAACAAAAATACTATATTATTCAGCATTGTTCCAACGAATGAATCTGCAACCGGATCCCGCAGTTCTTATTGTAGTCATACTTTTCTATTATAATCTCCATATAGGCCTTTTCAAAAAAATCATTTGGTTCGCATTTCGGTTCTGGCATTTAAATGCAATGAAGCATTTCCGGTTATCAACTGTTGTTCATGCTGAATACGAATCTGACACTGTTCATATTTAGATTACTAGGTCATTGTTTACTGTGACACTGCACTTATTTTGTTAGAATTCGAATATAGTCAGAGTTCAAGTTGTGTGATGTTAGCTAACCGTGATAAATCCAGATCCAGATGAGTGATAACTGAAAGCAAAGACTGTTTGTACCTCCGTTTGATGGGAGAGTTCAAATCCAGGAAAAGATAACAACATTATATGGCAAGGGCTATTCTGTTGCTTTAACTTTTTAGATTTCGTAAAGTCGAACTTCGGTTGAATCGATTTTTTCCGGGGAAAATGGTTTATGGCAATCTTCAGGAGTAATGAACCTTTTATTCATGAAAATTCTAATTTATTTTATTTCGTAAAGGGCAAATTTGACCTAGTCTGGTGTCTTTTGGCCAAGTGTCCTTTAAAGTTATTCTTAAATATTGCTTGTGCAGAATCTGATAAAATCTTGGTTCTTTAGTTGAAATGGTTTTGCATTATAAATCGGCCCAATTTTTACCTTTGTTCAATGATGGCGACTACTTTGAATTAGACCGGAATTTGATTGACAAAATTTATCAAAATGACATCTAATAGATCAAATTCAATTCGCAGTGGAAAAATTTTTTTGAAGATTTTTTTTTCTGTTTAGAGTGCAATTATGAACTATTTCTCACACTTCCTTTTGGTCTTCGAAATATCGTACACATACAATTTTTTAAAAAATATGAGTAATAGTAATTGTTAAAGTTGTTTCCCATGAGTTCACATTCAGCTATGTAATCCGCTTATGGCATCTTCGAAGGAGGTAATTGAATATTTCACGAAAGGATATGGAGTAAATGAACATGAGACAATAACACATATGTAAACTCCAACTGCAATTTTTAATGAGCTGTATGGCCATTTCGGAAATTAATTCCTCATCAGCAGTACTAGAACCCAAACATAGGAAATCCACAGTCTCAAAATATGTCTAAAATGCATAAAACCAAACAAAATCCGAATAATCATCTAAGGACAAAACTACGATGGAGGGAGTTCAACCTTAGGTTTTAGAATTTACATAAATTAGATAATATTTTAAACAAAGTATACACATGAGATACAATCTCATGCACAAGTACACCATATCTAAGAAAAATAAAGAGCATACATCTCTACCACGGGGAATTGTTTTATAACCATTTGGCTGTAACTACTAACAAGTTTCAAAAGAGAGAGTTAATGTGTTCCCATACATGACTATGTATCATATAATCAGGTTTTGTTATCCCTTTATAAACTGTTTTTAGAAATCAGCTTTGAACCGGACGTATGTGACGTCATAACGCTCGGTCTGACATTAAAATAACGATCAAAATACATTTATATTAAAAAAAACCGACGAGCTCTTAAAACAAAGCGAAGAATTGAATACACACACACACACACACACATCAATCTTTCGAAAACGTTCAAGGATTTTTTTCTCAGAATTTACTTTTGAATCGGAGTCTTTTTGTGCTCCCTTTAATAACGTGTCCATCCGATTTGCACCTCATCCGAAATAGCCCTAAGCATAGTTTAACTGAACTTAGGATAAGCAAAAAATCGCCATTAAAGATCTCTTAAAGCGCAAGGAAAATTAAAACCAAGCTTGGTTAGCATAGTCCTTGAAAGGTCTTTTTCAACTAAAACCAAAATTTCTGACAAGTGATCTAAAGCCTATCCAAGATGGATGATAGCGATAAAAATTGTAAGCATTGATTTGGAAATACAAAAATACCGAAGTTGCAGAAAAAAACAGTAAATTTCATTATGCTGTACACGTGTTTCAAGGAGTAACCTCTCATCAGCAGCATTAAAATCAAATAATATGGAAAGCCATAATCCAAAAGTAGTCAAAAAAAGAAGTACTCATTACCAAATAACATCGAAAAAGGAAGCCAAATCCAGTACTAAGGACATCTACCGAGTGCCATAAAGGGAATGAAGCCTTAGTATTTTTAGGGGTTTTGAATTTTGATAAAACAGTAAATTTCTATAAAGGGCAAGGTAAATTTTTCATGTCAGACAAGTATGACTATTGGGCTTGAAAATACTCTCGGGGACCTCTGGTCCACCAGCAGTGGAATCGACCCAATGGTTTCAAAATACAAAAATACCGAAGTTGAAGAAAAAAACAATAAATTTCGTTATGCTGTACACGTGTTTCAAGGAGTAACCTCTCATCAGCAGCACTGAAATAAAAAAATATGGAAAGCCATGATTCAAAAGTAGTCAAAAAAGAAGTACTCATTACCAAATAACATCGAAAAAGGAAGCCAAATCCAGTACTAAGGACATCTACCGAGTGCCATACAGGGAATGAAGCCTTAGTATTTTTAGGGGTTTTTAATTTTTATAAAAACAGTAGATTTCTATAAAAGGCTAGGTAAACTTTTCATGTCAGACAAGTCTGACAATTGGGCTTGTGAATACCCTCGGGGATCAAAGCGAAACATTTGAAAGTCCATTAACCGAAAAGCTGTCAGAGAACAAATATCCAGAAGGATCTTAATACAAAAAGCAAAAATTCGAATAAGAACAGAGCTAAGCATGAGGGAGATACTCCAATAATGGAATGCATGAGGGAGATACTCCAATAATGGAATATAAATATAGTTGTCTTGTTATTTTCGTTACTTTTTTGTTTCTTTATCTTTATGGTGTATGTTTGTTGTAATGGTAACAATAACCCTGTGCAGAACTTTTTTTACGCAATAAGAAGATAAACTCTTCAGACACTCACCAAAGTCAACTGAATGCCAAAACAACCATGCAGAGCCCCAAATCGTATTTGCAATATATACATTTCAAAGTGCAGAGTACCGTACTTAAGAAAGTGGGCAAGTTTTGTAGAAACAAGGGACATAATTTTATCCGATACTGGACCGGGGACTACCACGGTTTCCACTGACGTGAAGCAGACAACCCGTAAAAATGTGAAATAGATAAGACATCGCAGGATTTCTATATGTGTGCAACTCCAAATGTCATATTAATAACATCCTAAATTGCGATTGCTAACTATTTTATTTTCTCATGATATTTTATTCTTTTGTTATTTTCATGTTATCTTATAAAACATTCATGTCATCTTCCTTTTAACTGATGGTTATATAATAATTATCGTCAATAAAACTCAAGTTTATATACAACAAGTGAGGACATACCTGAAAGAAGCATTTTGTGACCTAGGTAACGGAATGTGTCAAATCGATGATTTTTTTAACAAGTTTATATATGACATCAACTCCTTCTAAGTGGATTCTAACAAATTCGGACTAAAAGCCAATCTATTGACTACTTTGAGTTGCTTTTATAAATAATTACTACAAATATGCTCACGATTATGCGTCTACAAACATAACAACTCGAAGTTGCATCGGCAAATAACCTTAAGTTGTAACTTAGGTACAAATCTGTTGGCAACAAATTCCGTCAGTATTAAAGACATTACCAATGGTGGCTAAAAGTTGTTTATTGTATAAGAGGAACAAATGTGCTGACGACCTGAAGTTGCGTTGGTAAGTGAACTGTCGAAACTGCTGGTGAAGTCATGTGACGTCTTTTCGGACGAAAAGCAAAATCGGACAAAAAGCAAATATCGGACAAAAAGCACTGTATCTGACGTCGGTATGTAACTAAGTGATATCGTGTGCATTTCATGAAGACTATATTAAGGCAAGTACAGAAATATATAACATTCCACTCCGAAATGCATGTAAATTTTCAATGTATAATTTGATAATTTTTGGACATTTGAGTAGTGATATTTCTTTTCACAGACAGAAGAAAATACCCTGTTTTATGCGGGTTAGCCAGGTCATAAATACGGGGAGATTATACGCTACCTGTATGGAGAAACTCCACGTTCCATTCGGCATACGCGTATATCTAGAAATGACCAGACTCACTGTGGGGCGTATAAACGGTAAAATTTTCTGAGCTTACCCATTTGTACTCTTTTCTATCTGAAATTAACACTCGTTATACCGGCTGTCCCATACATGCTTATTTCTTTCTTTACTAGTAGTTATTTCTTCACTGCTTATAACTGATAATTTGTTGTAGTGCTTAGTGTTCCGGATATTTTATTTTTAGTATGCAAACTATAGACGTTGTTTAAGATCAAGGCAAAAAACCCTTAATTTGTTTTCTCTCTCCGCTTTTTCGTGTGCACAATGGTGATATTGATCGCTTTCACACCCCCCCCCCCCCCCTCGTTATTGGATCATGATTCATAGCACTGTATCGATTTGGTTGGTGTCTTCTAAAACCACAAATTGGCCTAGGAAGCGATTCTGCAAACACCGTTTCGGTTTGTTGATTATATGAAAATAAATGAGAGCAATGAATATAAAAGGTGATACAAAATATTATTAAAAGACCGAAGTTACTGTAAATTTACACGTAGTTTCTGTATTCTGTATATGGCCATTTCGTCAAATTAAGTCTTTTCAGTGCAGATCAAATCTTAACATTTGAAAAACCATAAACATGAAGATATATAAAAACTGAAAGAGTACAAAAAACCAAAGTGTCTAAAAGGAAACAAAAAATCAGATAAGGACGGAGCTTTGCACGAAGATATTACTCCTTTAATTTAAATAACATTTTCATACATTTGGATACAATTCAGAATACAATCGGTTCTCTGGCCAGCACTAAAAAACTGGATGACTTGGTTAGGGAACATCCTCGGGGACCAACTGTCCTCCAACAGTGGCATCGACCTATTGGTAATAAATAGTACGGAACACCCTCGGGACCAACTGTCCTCCAACAGTGGCATGGACCCATTGGTAATAAATAGTAGATACCAAAGTTACCGTACATTTAGTTTCTCCATACTGTCATATGATGACAACTTGATATTGTTCATGGTTATTAGCGCCGTGATCATCAGATATAATTCTATGACTGCAAAATCTGAAGCGCATTCTCCACGATTAGCAGGCTTGTACAGCTTAGATATAGAAATAAGACAATTAGAAGATGATATACAGAAAATATAAAATAAAAGACAGGACACGGAAACAGAAACATTATTTATGAGTAATGAAATCTTGTTTTTCAGATTCAAATATTTTACAGTGAAAACGCAACACCAGAGGTAACATTTAATTTGATTTGACAACATCAATACTTTCATGGCATCACGAAATTGTGAAAAGGTCAGAAATTAGTTGGATATTAAAAAGTGAATTTAAGCTCTTTTTTTAATACATTATTGCAATCATTATGGCAATAATGGTAAGACCTTTGAAAATATCAGTCATCAATATTCGATTTGATTGTCACATATAATCATAAATTAGCTTGACTGGCGCATTGCCAATAAATACAGTTTGCGACTATCAAATGTAGAATTGATGCCGTTGAAATTCCAAATAAGATACAGTTATCTCCTATCTGATGAGACCTTATAACAAACACAGAACTTTTCCTACTATACTGACCGTTACTGACTACAGTGATTCAGGTATTTATATTTACATGTATATATAAGTAAGTACTGACAAAGGGGTGATGTAGGTATCATTCTGTTTACTTTGTGATAAGTTCAAATTAGTGACTTGAACATAATGTGATGCATTACTTTGTATGTGCGTAATATAGAGCAAATCCAAGGGAAATATATTTCAAGGTAAAGATAGATAGCATACTAGTAATTAGTTGAATTGGTTAAGTGAAGATTATTAACACAAGTCGGATTTAAAAATCATGTATTTATATACTTATCTATTTTTAAATTTTTTAATACATCTTCATTCATTAATTGTTATCTCTGATTTTTTGTTTTTTGTTTTTTTCATATAATATTGCTTGCAAACTTACTAAATTATTAGTAAAGTTTATGTATAAATTGTTCTATTTAACAAATATGGATATAATTTTATTTGATAAATTACAAAAATTGAAATGATATAATCAAAAATGATATAATTATTGATCAATTTTAAAAACCCAGAATTTTAAGGTAGATAACTCCAAAAAGGCTATTATAACAAAGGTTGAGAACTGGCACTGTTGATTATATTTAAATGCTGAATTCGAAGTTCGGACCATTTATTTATTTATTTATATTTTTTTCTGAATAAAGACAAATTCAGCCACTTCTAAATAATATACATAATTATAAGACCGAGAGTTAGACGCTGTCAGTACCTTTTGCAGATGTTCAGTGAATATCTAAATGAAAATGCATTGCTGATTTTTTTTTTTAAATCGCAGTGCAAACGATTTAGCTAATTCTTTTTCTCAAATGATAAACAAATGTTCATTTTCTTTTTTTTCAACAGAATCTCCATTCATCAAGGCCCTTCTCTGTCAGTTTGTCAATACAGTAATTCATCAACCTTCCCTCGGATTTCAGCATCGGTCGATATATGAATAAGGTCTATAAAAGTAACAAATAGTATTGACATTATCAAAATACTACAATTGTATAGTATCAAAACAAGTAAAATTAAAACAAATATTAAAACGGGAGTAATTTCTATCAGTACATGCATAAATGTCTCCATGTTACGTAATTCGGATCAAATTCAACGTCATTTTGGTGTCTATTATTAATCGTCACCCATATTTATCATCATTATAATTCAGAACATGAATTAGTCCGAGTGACAAAACAATAACAACATTTAACATATGTAAACATATTTATGAATAAAATAACAAACCTCTCGAATTTATGTTAAAAGAGACCTCGGATGTTAAAATTCACCTCTCTAAGTTTTGGCCTGTGTCATGTTTCGAAATACATTTTGTTTTGACGACCTATGATTTTGACGTCTTCCGGTTGTACTTTTGTGACTCCCTGAAAAAAAAACACCCATGCTTAAGTCATGATTTTAAGGTAGTTGCCTCCGTTGATTTCTGACATTTGGTCAGTTATGCAGAATTCTCTGACTTTTCATATCGTAACATGTAAAATATTTTTGCCCATGAACACCCACTTGTGTGTTATATTCTAAAAGCATGTACCTTTAAGGAATTTCGTACAAAATTTCAAGAAATTGACAATACTCTTTCACTCGATTTTCAAGACACAAAGCCTATGATAAATATGGAAAACTGACTTTTCCTGCCAAATTTTCAATTGCTTGTATCTAAGAATCGAGTGCATGAACCTATTATATTTTTTCATTAAGTAATACTAATTCGGAATACTTTAAGAAATACTCTTTACTTTCTTAAATGGTGACAACTACCTTAAAGAGGCCCTGACAATAATTTAATCTACGTTGAATGTATATCGCTTGCATTGCACTTACTATTTCGCTTAATTTTTAAAATTACGTATGGACCGACGAACGGGTGAAACGCATATATCTCCTACAAAACCCCGTAGGGCGCAGGGTGCAAAATGCAATTCTGTAAAGGAATTTCTGGAGAAGAGAGACAAACATTTAAGACGATACAAAATCCGAGAAAGCGATAAGTAGAATCAGAGGCTCCGGAAGAGTGAGTATTTTCTGAAACACATGTGTAACCCGTTGTTACGTTCAAAATCACAACGCGAGCATAATGAATTAATGATGTGTCCCTGTGGACGTTAGAAATGAGCAATTAAAAGTTTTTAAAAAATGAATTTTAACATAGCAAAATGTGTTTAACTTGTAACTTTTTTCCACATACACGAAGTTTAACTATTATTTCGTTTTTATCTTGAATTTTCAACTTATTATCTTGAATTTTCATGTTTTTATCTTGAATTTTCACCTTATTACCTTGAATTTTCAACTTATTATCTTGAATTTTCAAGTTTTTATCTTGAATTTTCAACATAGAAATCTTTGAAAAAAAATTCTGAGTGGCCGACATGGGCTTCCGTACGTTTTTT